>JAKSZT010031697.1:2255276-2301475 GCA_026826555.1 Tolypeutes matacus
ATATATATATATATATATATATATATATATATATATATATATATATATATGGCATTTCCTTTGCTTTTTTGCCCATTTTTGAATGTCCCAATCCACTACTTATATTTTATTTTGTTTTGTTCTTTGTTTCATTATTTGTTTTTTTTCCTTCTATCTCTTTTTTTTCCCCCTGAGTTTCCTTATGTTTTTCTCTTGCATGTAAGCTTATCACACTTGTTTCTTTTTCCTAGTAAGTGTATTTGATTATTTTATGGACTAAATGTTCATGGAGAATTTGAATCACAGAAGGGTTACAATGGGTACTGCGGGGGATTATTGGGGTGGGTGTCTGGGGGGGTTTCGTGGGTATTGGTTCATCCGAATATACATGGAAGATATACAAAATCATTCAAAGGATCGGCGGATGGGGCATGGTCACGATGGGTGGATAATCACACAATAAATGAGGGAATCAGAATTCCTAGCCTGGAGAGCTCTGCCACAGTCTCCAAGGGAGCAGGAATAGTCCTCTGAGTGTAGGGACAGTGCCTGTCAAAATAGGATGACCCACTGATGTGTTTTTTTTAATTGATGACTACCCTTGTGAGTCTTTGCTCTTGTAAATGAGACTTAGCCTGCAGTTGTGGGTGCCTAAGGGTTGTCACCTGAGCGCCTCCTCATTGCTCAAATGTGGCCTCTCTCTAAGCCAAACTCAGCATATGATTGCATTACCTTCCCCCCAACGTGGGACATGACTCCCGGGGATGAGCCTCCCTGGCCAAGAGGCATTCATACCAAGTGCCAATTGGCAACACAACTGGAAAAAGACCTTGAATAAAAGGGGGAAAATGTAAAGACAAATGAGTTCAAGTGGCTAAGAGACTTCAAAGAGATTCGGGAGGTCATCCCAGAGGTAACTCTTATGCACACCCCAGTAGGAGCTCATAGAACATCTAAGTGCCTATCACCCCACTCAGAGGGGTTCCCGAGAGCTCCGGAGACACTCTGGTCCTATATAAGGAGGGATAGCCCCAGAGACTGATGCCTTATCATTGGGTTCTATTTTGGAATCTGTGCTCCTGAGAGTGACAGAATTAGATTCAAATAAGTCCTCCCTGCACATGGTTCACCAATTCTTTCTATTCAAACCTACATGTGATGCTGGAGTTTTTAGGTATACTTCCAAGGACTTGAGCCTCTCGCCAGGTGTGCATGAAATCCATGTGGAGTTGCAACTCCTACCCTACACATCAATGGACTCATCCAAGTCACCTGGTGAGGAGACAACTATGGGCAATGGCCATCCCAGGGAATGGAGAGGGCTGGCATCTGCAGGCAGGATCATCCCACCCACCATATCCATGGGATATAAGCCCTCTCTCACTTGGAGTTTGGAGTAGACATCACCATCCCAGTCCCCTCAGGTTTGGGGGAAGAACTATGGACTAGAGTGGACTTGATGGTATTCTCTTGTTCACCTATGGTGAATCTAGCAATGCAAGAAATTATAACAATGAGGTGTAGCCAGTGGCCACTTGACACTTTTGGTGTAGGGAGGGGATGAGTAGTTGAAATACAGGGGCTTCTTTGGGAGTTGGGGGTTGTCCTGAATACTGTTGTGGCAACGGATATAGGGCATTTTAAATCAGCACACATCACACAGAACTGAGTGGGAGAGAGTGTGTTCTACAGTCTGAACTGTGGTCTATGGTTGGTGGCAAGGCTCCAGAATGTGTAAGTTCATTGAGGGTGGTGGGCCACCCTTGTGGGAGATGTTTGTGTGGGATGTGGTGGGAGGTGTGGGAGGTGGGTAACATGGGATTCCCTGTGTGTTCTGTGTAATATTTTGGGTAATCTAAGCAACTCTTCCTCTTAAAATATATGTATATATACATATAAATAACATTTTTGTAATCAAATACACATATATGCATATATATTTATATATCATTTTGCAAATGTTTGTATGTATTGTGAGAAATTTGATTTTTACCCACAATAAAAATAAATTAAAAAACAAAAAACAAAAAAACAATACATTAGAAGACGTGGAATTAAAAGACATATACAGAACACTACACTCAAATAGAGTCGGAGTTACATTCTTCTCGAGTGCACATGGAACATACTAAAAAATAGACCACATGCTAGGCCACAGAACAACTCTCAATGAATTCAGAAAGATTGAGATTATACAAAGTAATTTCTCTGACCACAACAGAATGAACCTGGAAATCACTACGTGCCAGAGAAACAGGTTAGGCACAAGGATATGGAAGTTAAACAACACACTCTTAGACAAACAGTGGGTCAAAGAGGAAATCTCAAAAGAAATCAGTAACTACAATGAAACTAATGAAAATGACAACACAACATATCAAAACCTATGGGATGCAGCGAAAACAGTCCTGAGAGGGAAGTTCATAGCCATAAATTCATATATTAAAAAAGAAGAAAGAGCTAAAATTGAAGACCTAACTGCACACTTGGAGGAATTGGAAAAACAGCAAGTACTTGCATGAGCAGTTAGACAAGAAAAAGACATAAAAGGCATCCAGATTGGAAAAGAAGAAGTAAAAATTTCATTATATGCAGATGACATGACCGTATACATAGAAAGCCCTGAGAAATCTACAACAAGGCTTCTAGAACTTATAAAGGAGTTCAGTAATGCTGCAGGCTATAAGATCAATGCTCAATAATCAGTAGTATTTCTACACACCAATAACTTGCAAACTGAGGAGGAAATCAGGAAAAAATAACATTTACAATAGTAACTAAAAGAATCCAATACCTAGGAATAAATTTAACTAAAGATGTAAAGGACTTATATACAGAAAACTACACAACACTGGTAAAGGAAATCAAAGAAGACTTAAATAAATGGAAAAATATTCCCTGTTCATAGATGGGAAGACTAAACATCATCAAAATGTCCATCCTACCCAAACTAATCTACAGATTTAATGCAATCCCAATAAAAGTCATCACTATATTTTTTAAGGAACTGGAAAAACTAACCACAAAGTGTATTTGGAGAGGCAAGAGGCCCCGAATTGCCAAAGATATATTGAAAAAGAAAAATGAAGTTGGAGGTATCACATTACCTGACTTTAAAACATACTACAAAGCTACAGTGATCAAAACTGCGTGGTATTGGCACAAGGATAGACCTACTGACCAATGGAACTGGATTGAGAGTTCTGATATAGATCCTCACATATACAGCCATCTGATATTTGACAAGGCCACGAAGCCCACTCAGTTGGGAGAGAGTGGCCTCTTTAACAAGTGGTGCTTGGAGAACTGGATATCCATATCCAAAAGAATGAGAGAAGAATACCATCTCACACCTTATACAAAAATCTACTCAAGATGGTTCAAAGATCTAAATATAAGAGCCAAAGCCATAAAAACCTTAGAAGATAATGTAGGGAAGCATCTACAGGACCTTGTAATAGGAAATGGTTTCATGAACTTCACAGCCAAAGCACGAGCAGCAAGAGAAAAAATAGATAAATGGGATCTCATCAAATTTAAAAACTTCTGCACCTCAAAGGATGTTATTAAGAAAATAAAACGGCAGCCTACACAATGGGATAAATTATTTGGCAACCATATATCTGATAGGAGCCTAATATCCTGCATACATAAAGAAAACCTACACCTTGAAAATAAAAGGAAAAACAACCCATTTAAAAAATGGGCAAGTGACCTGAAAAGACACTTCTCCAAGGAAAAAATACAAATGGCTAAAAAGCACATGAAAAAATGTCCATCATCGCTTGCTATCAGGAAAATGCAAATCAAAACTAAAATGAAATGCCATCTTACACCCATCAGAATGGCAGCTATTATAAAAACAGGAGACACTAAAAGTTGGAGAGGATGTGGAGGAATAGGAACCCTCATCCACTGCTGGTGGGACTGCGGTATGGTACAGCCACTGTGGAGGAGATTTTGGTGATTCCTATGAAAACTAACCATAGATCTTCCGTATGATCCAGCAATTCCACGGCTGGGTATATACCCAGAAGAACTGAAAGCAAAGACACAAACAGATATATGCACATCAATGTTCATAGCGGCGTTGTTCACCATTGCCAAAAGTTGGAATCAGCCCTGTTGCCCATCAACAGACGAATGGATAAGCAAAATGTGGTACATACATGCAATGGAATATTACTCAGCTGAAGAAGAAACAAAGTGCTAACACATGGAATAATGTGGGTGAATCTTGAAGACCTTATGTTGAGTGAAGCAAGCCAGACACTGAAGGATGAACAGTATATGACCTCACTGATCTGAACTGAGGAAAGTGAGCAGTCTCTGAGAACCATTGTCTGAAAGATAGGTCAACAAGTGAGATTAAAGAGCAGGCTTTGAGCCATCACACATATGACATAATCTATGGTAAAGCGATAGAGTGTGGTTGCATGTTGGGGGATGGGGCAGATGGGTGGTGGTGTTCCTGGGTTTCGTAGTGCAGCACTGGTGGATGGGTGGATTAGGAAGTGCTGGTTCAAATTCCCAGGGCATGTAACTGTGAATCTTGACATTCCATGGGACGGGATAGGGTTGTATCATGGGCCCTGGGGGCCTGGGGGGAAGGGAACAGTCAAGATCTAATGGGGTGTGTGGTGGTCATGGGAAGGTTTTTCATTGCCTTACAGTAATGGACACAGGACATGGTAAATATCATCAAAATTATTAAACTGTATCATCTAAATTGTAAACTATACTGTAAATCACTGACCATGTTTAGTTGCTATATTTTGCTATCTGTATAACAGTTATAACAATGCTAACATCCAAAAAAAAACGGGGGTATGTAATATGGAGTGGGAAGTGGGGGTGGTTTGGTATCAGGGAGTCTCCGGCACTCTGTGTGTGACTTTGCTGTGACTTAAAACTTCTTTGAAAATTAAATGAAAAATTGGGAGACAATGGGGATTGAGAGGGAGAAGGTGTCACAGCACACCAGACATCTGATTACACAGTGATAAAAGGTAGGAAAAAAAAAAAGAGAAAAGAATAAATATATATATAGATATATATTTTAAAAGGCATTTCTTTTGCTTTTTCCCCATTTTTTTGAATGTCCCAATCTGCTAATTATATTTTGTTTTGTTTTGTTTTTTGTTTGATTGCTTTTTTTTTCTTGTTTTATTTTATTTTTTTCTCTTTTTTTTTCCCCCTGAGTTTCCTTATATTTGTCTCTTGCATGTAAGCTTATCATGGTTGTTTCTTTTTCCTAGTAAGTGTATTAGATTATTTTATGGACTACATGTTCATGGAGGATTTGGATCACAGAAGGGTTACAATGGGTACTGCAGGGGATTATTGGTGGGGCGTGTCTGGGAGAGGGGTTTCATGGGAATTAGTTCATCCGAATATACATGAAAGATATACAAAATCGTTCAAAAGATCAAAAGATGAGGCATGGTCAGGATGGGTGTACAATCACACAATAAATGAGGGAATCTGAATTCCTAGCCTGGAGAGCTCTGCCACAGTCTCCAAGGGAGCAGCAATAGTCCTCTGAGTGCAGGGACAGTGTGTTTCAAAAGAGGATGACCCACTGCTGTGTTCTTTTTATTGATTACTACCCTTGTGAGTCTTTGCTCTTGTAACTGAGACTTAGCCTGCAGTCGTGGGGTGCCTAAGGGTTGCCACCTGAGAGCCTCCTTGTCGCTCGAATGTGGCCTCTCTCTAAGCCAAACTCAGCATATTATTGCATTACCTTCCCCTCAATGTGGGACATGACACCCAGGGATGAGCCTCCCTGGCAACGAGGGATTCATACCAAGTGCCAACTGGCAACACAACTGGAAAAAGACCTTGAATAAAAGGGGGAAAAGGTAAAGACAAATGAGTTCAAGTGGCTAAGAGACTTCAAAGATAGTCGGGAGGTCATCCCAGAGGTAACTCTCACGCACACCTCAGTAGGAGCTCATAGAACATCTAAGTGCCTATCACCCCACAGAGAGGGACTCCTGAGAGCTCTGGAGACACCCAGGTCCTATATAAGGGGGGAAAGCCCCAGAGACTGATGCCTTTTCAGTGGGCTCTATTTTGGAATCTGTGCTCCTGAGAGTGACAGAATTGGACTGAAATAAATCCTCCCTGCACATGGTTCATCAGTCCCTTCTATTCAAACCCATATGTGATGCTGGGGTTTTTAGGTATACTTCCAGAGACTGGAGCCTCTGGCCTATCTATGTGCCAGGTGTGTGTGGAATCTCAGTGGAGCTGCAACTCCTACCCTACAGCTCAATGGACTCATCCAAGTCACCTGGCAAGGAGACAACGATGGGCAATGGCCATTTCAGGGAATGGAGAGGGTCTGCATCTGCAGGCAAGATCATCCCACTCACCTTATCCATGGGTTATAAGCCCTCTCTCACTTGGAGTTGGAGTGGACATCACCATCCCAGTCTCCTCAGGATTGGGGGAAGGACTATGGACTAGAGTGGACTTGATGGTATTCTGTTGTACACATATGGTGATTCTAGCAATGGAAGAAATTATAATAATGAGGTGCAGCCAGTGGCCACTTGACACTTTTGGGCCAGGGAGGGGACAAGCATTTGAAATACAGGGTCTTCTCTGGGATTTGGAGGTTGTCCTGAGTACCACTGTGGCAACTGATGTAGGCCATTTTAAATCAGCACACATCACTCAGAACTGTGTGGGAGAGAGTGTGGTCTACGATGTGAACTGTGGTGTATAGTTGGTGGCAAGGCCCCAGGATGTGTAAATCCATTGAGGGTGGTGGACCACACTTGTGGGAGATGTTTGTGTGGGATGTGGTGGGAGGTGTGGGAGGTGGGCAACATGGGAATCCCAATGGGTTCCGTGTAATATTTTAGGTAATCTAAGCACCTCTTAAAATATATTTATATTTATATAAATAACATTTTGGTAAGCAAATGCACATATATGCATATTTATTTATATATCATTTTACAAATATTGGTATGTATTGTGAAAATTTTGATTTTTACCCACTTTATTATGGGTAAAATAAATAAATAAAAAAAAAAGATACTATACTAGGCATCTAAGAAAAAGCAGTAATAAAATAAATTGTAGTTTCTGCCCTCAAGTTTCTTATATTCTATTCAGGGAGACATATAATTAGCAGACTAAATTAGAAAAAAAAAAACATATAATATATTCAATGGTGATACAGATTATGATGATTAAAAAGCAGAAAAAGGGTAATAAGGAGAGTTTGGAGCTGGGTGCATGCATTTAATGAGAGTGTTGCCTGAATTAAGAACAGTCATATCATTAATGCCACTCTCAGATTCTATTTATCAAAAGTTTGTTTTGACTTATATCTTTGTATGTCAAATGGATTTGTGTTGTCTTTGAAGGTAAATGTCTTGTAACTGTTTTATGAAATACATGTGAGTGCATAGAGTTTTTTTTAATATAAATAAATACTAGTATTTGAATGAAAGATAATTTGGGGAAATGAGAAGGGATTTAAAATGGTTCACACCAAAATATCAAATAAAAATGAACATAAGTATAATGGAAGAATTGAGGAAAATAGTTTAAGACTTAAAATAACTGTTAACATGGCCAAATATATGCATGTCTTTGTATATGCAATATATATATATTTATTTGTGTATATATATGTATTTGTATATGTTTATGTATATGTATATATATATATGTATATGTATATTTATATGCAGTAGTTATCAAAAGGTAAATCAATTAAATTTTACAGTCATAAGTGAGACAATGGAAGAGTAGATATAAAAGGATGACCCAACTATTTGATGCTTACAAGACACCTTAAATTCAAAGACACACAAAAAAAGTGAAAAGAGGGAAAAATTATTCCATTCAGATAGTAAGCAAAATGGGGAAGCTATGCTTATTTCTGGTCAATTAGAATTTTAGCCAAAAACATTTGCAAGGCAAAAATAATGACACTCTAACCTGATAAAGGAGTCACTTCAATGAAAATATTTGACAATTATAAATATATATTCACCTAACCACAGTGCCTAAAATATTAGAAGAAAGTATTGACAGATTTGAAGTGGGAAATAGACAGCTCTATATTAACAATAGTAAACTTGAATACACAACTTTCATAATGGATAGAGCATCTAGACAGAAAATCAAAATGGCAACAGAAGACTTGAAAAATATGTATACCAATTATTCTTAATAGACATGTATAGAATAATTTTCTCAACAAAAGCAAAATAAATATTCTTCTCTAGTTCACACTGGTAATTCTAAAAAAAAGATCATATATTTGGTCACAAAACACCTCAATAAATTTATAAATATTGAGATCATAGAATGTATCTTCCTTGACCACAATGGCATGTAGATAACTGGAAATTTCACAAGTATGTGGAAATTAAATAACACATTCTTCAAAAACAATGGGTAAAAGGGAAATCAAAGGGGAATTTAGGAAATAACTTAAGGTGAAAGAAAATGAAAACAGAAGGTACCAAAACTTATGGGATGCACCAGAAGCAGTGAACACATGGAAATTTATCACTGTAAATGTTTACATTAAAAATGTGGTAAGAGCTCAAATTAATAACGTTTCCTCATATCTGGAGGAACTAGACTTAAACTATACTTTTTATACTTTTTGGTTATACTATGAAAATAAAAAATGGAAAACATTATGTTTTGTTCAATAAGCAAGGCAGATAAGGAAAAATACAGAATTCCTTCACTTTATGAAATATCTATAAAAGGAAATTTTGTATAGACAGATAATTGAATAGAGGTTATCAGATGCTGTGAAGAGCAGAGAATTGGGAGGGTTGCTTAGTCAGTATAAATTGCATAAAATTTTTAAAAACTTAAAAGAAAGTTAATTTAAAAATATACATTTATTCTTCATATTGGAAAAATGAATCTGGATTTTATGGTAAGTTCCCTGTAAATTGGAATTCAGAATTGAGAGGTATACCAAAACTTCCATATGGTTGGAAAAAAAATTCCCTTTTCTATTTCTCTTACTATGTTCATAGTAACAAGTCCTTGGAGATTGGAATGACATGCAGCAATTTGTCTAATTGTGATCTGTGAGAATTGAGCTGATGCTACAGCATTAAATATCCAACTTTTGTGATAATCCTTCAGATTGTAAATCCTAGTTGTCTGCATAAGGAGGCCATGCCTAATGATATCTTCCTCTAGTCCTGAGTGCAGAGTGTAAACATTTATCTCTCACTTGTACAAGTAGTTGCAGTGGACTACAGTCCTTTGCCATGGCCCAGCAGAAACACTTCTCAGCTCAGTGAGTATAATAGGAGATTTTGGACATAATAGGGTATGTGGGAGCCTTATCATTAAAAAAACAGAAGTGATAACCAAATGGGTGGACTCTGAAATATAAATTTCAGTTCAGAGGCTTATGGAGTTTAGCTTCTTGGTAGGAGATTCATAAATGTCATTCATAGCCCTTCTCCACTAACAGTACCAATGTCTATAGAGATATCATCTACCAGATCAGGAAATGTGTCATTCTAAACTATCCCCTGAGCACTCCAAAATTATTGTGAAGATAGAATTGTGGTAATGATATGTAAGGGGATGATAGTAACCACAATATCATGAACGGTATTGAAATTTTCCTAGAGCTCAGTTTTATAAACATGTTCTTTCATTTATTCTGCTTAATTATCTTCAAGATGCACTGCAAATATTAATATTAATGAGCACATCACTTTTTAAGCTCTTTTTCAGGTTCTAATGTATAAATGGTGAAACCAGGTTTAAATCTGAGTAGTGAAACTCCAGATACAGAACACATGGCCAGTATTCTCCAAAGACAATCCAAACTGCAATTTCACTTTTGTTGTCACTCAATCAGATTAGTTGGTGGGAAATGACTAAGTCACATTCATTTGATTGTCAAGATTCCATACAGTACTTGGCATATTAACAAAACAAATTTAAAAATCCCTGTTAAATATTTATTATACCTCTTTACCTCAAAGTGACAATATGTATTTTTTATAGCTTCTGCATAACGGCTTTCTTCCTAACTGTGTTTTATTTCCAAGGAGATCAGTAGAACCAGAGACAAGGGAAAAAGAGGCTTTAATATTCTGTGTCATGAGCTTTCATTGAACTTATACATAATTTAATAATATCTCCAACATTATATTAGGAATAAATTGGATGATCGTGCCATGAAAAGTAAAACAAAAGAATAAATAGAGAGAGACAAGGGCAAATTACATCTTACTGTGTGGACTGAGACATTTTAAGATTTTAAGTCATGTTATGCTTTAATTTCTTGAGATAAGTTATACTTCAACCTCTCTGCCATATAATTGTAAAAAATAAGGTAATTAAATCTTTCTTGGAAGTGTACTTCACCAATAAGCCTGCTTCTCTAATTGTCATAAAAGTATAATATTAAAAGCATGATTGGATATTTATTAAGGGCCAACTGTCCAGGGCCTTGACAGATATGAGACTCAGATTGTGGGCTTCTGGCTCCATACCAGTGGTATGATCCCTCCACAAGAGATAAATAAGATTTTTTTCAAACCTGCTTTATTCCTAGAAAACAAGCAGAAGCTGAACTCTCTTGGCAGGGAGGCAATTCTTCTTTGAATTAGCCAAATGAACTATTTTTAAAAAGTGTTTTTTTGTACAATAAATACAGGGACTTTGGGGGCTTTCCATGCAAAGTAATTTAATTTACAGTGCAGTTCTGAGTCTGAAAAATATAAATATTCCCCACCCAAGACAGAAATTTCATGTGGCACAATCATAAAATGACTATTAGAACATCATGTTCTTTTTTCTTATTTGATAGTTAACTATAAAAGCAAGGGGTTAATTATGTTTGATTTTCTACTGAAAAACAAACATCAGATATTAATAGCAAAACTGAACATGTCTAAAGTATTGCAACTCATCTTTCATGCATATATGTTATAGGAATTCTCACTTACGCAAACTGAGAAGCACAAGAATATTCAAATGATTGTTTAATAATAACTTGGCAAGTAAAATGATGTTCATCCCCCAGGCAACACTATGCATCAATTAAACTAGATTTTAACTAGATGTCTGTACCTTACAGAGACATAAATCACAATATCTAGTCAACAAGAATGTATTGAATGTGATGTGTATAGTAAAAGACTATTTAGGAAAGTTTACAAAAATCTCTCAATGAATACTTAAATCAACACTAATACTATGGAAACATTTTCAGGTAGATGTACCAAAAACATTCAAGACAATGGTTGCCTTAGAAGGGCAGAAGTGTACGGAAAATGAATCATGCAGTGATAGCTGAAAAAATCAAATGTTATTGGCAATAGGTTAAATCTCCATAATATATGCATTTTCAAGCAAATATGTTTAAATGTTTGGATATTAAAAATCCAAACATTTGGGTATTAATGATAACAACTTGTAAAATTAATAGAGCATTTCCTAAGTTCTTGGCATTTTTTCTAAGGCAATGGTTCTTAACTGAAGAGAGAATTTGGATCACCAAGGGCATCTTATATAGAGATTCTGATTTACTTGATTCTAGATTATGGCCTGGTGAATAGTGTATTTTAACAGAAAAAATGGGTGATTTAATGTTATATAGATAACCACTGACTTAGTACTCTTTCTATATTATTTTACTTAATTTATTCCAAGAACCCTCTAAAGTGGGTTAAATTATTATAAATTATATATAAAAATATCATTTGATTAAACACACTAGCCTTAGTATAGAATCAAGTTTTGTGGCCCTAGGTTGTTCTGATGATTCTGAAGTATCAGGATGGACTACCACAAAAAATTTCATTCAGAATGCTAAGCTGATGATGTTCACACACATACACACACACTGAGTGTCTGTAAAGGTTATTACCTGCATAAGAAAACAACTTTGTAGAGCAGACTAGGCATCCAAAGCTGTTAGAATATGGCTTGAGAGAGCAAGATGAGTGGCTTCATTAGTTGTTGTATTGGGATTAGTGGATGAGTCAGGGAGTCCTCAAGCTAGGATTTTCTTGCACAGATTAAGTCTCTGGCTGGAGCCAAAGGAGATACAATAAGGGTTTCTTGTCATGTTGCCATATGTGGGGTAGTAAGCTTCATTGACTGTGAGGCTTAAATGCTCTCAGGATTCAAAAATTTTCAAAATGGAGTCAGGATTTTGATGGTGGATGAAGATTGTGGTTAATAGTATAAGAAAATTTTTCATTTACAAAGTTTTATGTATACAGTGATACATAGAAAAATTATAATAATATAATTATGGATTATAGTTATCAGTAATATTATAATATTTTTTAAGCAATGACAAAGAAGATATTATATCAATTCTAAGGTACAACAATAGGGGGTATGTCAGAGTATGGGATTTTTCCTTTTGGAGAAATGAAAACATTGTAAAATTGACTGAAGTGATGACAACACAACTCTGTTATAAATATGAGAGGCACTGAGTATAAAATTTGAATGGATTGTGCAAAACATAGGACTGTATAACACATTGAATCTTATGGTGGAAGATGGGCTCTGATTAGCAGAACAAATATGAAAATATTCTCTCATGAACTGTAACACGTGTATAATACTAATACAGGGTTTCATTAGACAGATGGGTTGTTGGAAAATATACCAAATGTATGATATAGACTACAGTTACTAGTCATGTTTTGATGATTTTCTGTCCTGTTTTGTAGCAATTTTGTAGAAACAGTGCAATGTATTGGTGATGGGGCAATATATAGTAGTCTTGTATTGTGATATGCATATTTGTTTTGTAAGTTCACAACTAATACTATACACTTATTGTTTATGGATCTTCATGTATAAATGATAAACTTCAATATTTTTTTAAATGGAGTCAGAATCAATATTACAATACATAAGGTATATTGCATTATATAAGGAGTTAACCAGTCCAAATCAGGAAATGTTATTCCAATTCATTTTTAAAACATAAACTACACTTGAGTCCTTCTTAGTATCCTTGAATTAGAACACTTTTAAGTAGAAAAAGATTTCTTATTCTTCATCTTTCTTCAGTGAATGTACTTGCTCCTCTACATTCATTATCCCAGTGTCTTTCTAATGGGTGTATAGAGAAAGATTTGAAAAGAAAATAAACCAATGAATAAGGGGTTTTAAGAAGAATGGGTTTGCAACAACTGATGATTATTGCTGTAACTACCATGGTGTATGTTTCTCAAATCTGAATCTTTTATACATGAATAACTTGGATCTAAAATAAAGACACAATTATAGGGGTCTGTATACTATTTTCTTTGACAACTTCTTTTCTTTTCCAAAGGTATGTTTACTTCTTTGAATCACAGAATGTAACCAGTATCTCAGAATTCCATCTTTTGGGGCTCACAGCTGTCCCAGAACTGCAACACTTCCTGTTTTGGCTGTTTTTGTCCATGTATCTGGCCACCGTACTAGGGAACCTACTCATCATGTTCACTGTCAGCTCTGACTCCCACCTCCACACACCTATGTACTTCTTCCTCTTCAACCTATCTTTGGCTGACATTGGTTTCACCTCTACCACAGTCCCAAAGATGGTTATGGATATCCACACTCACAGAGGAGTCATCCCCTATACAGGATGCCTGATTCAGTTGTCCTTTTTGTATCTTTTTGGATGCTTAGACAGTCTGATTCTGACTGTGATGTCCTATGACAGATTTGTGGCAATCTGTCATCCCCTCCACTACAAAGTTATCATGAAATCCCAGATGTGTGGCCTGCTGGTTCTGCTGTCTTTTATCATCAGCCTTGTCGATTCCCAGCTGCACTGCTTAATGGTGTCCCAACTTACTTTCTGCTCAGAAGTGGAAATCCCTCATTTCTTTTGTGATCCTCCTGAACTACTTAAACTTGCCTGTTCTGACACCTCCACCAATAACATATTAATTTATTTTCATAGTGCCATTATTGGTGGGGTTCCAGTCTCACTGATCCTTTTCTCTTATACTAGAATTGTTTCCACCATTCTGACAGTCCAATCTTCAGGTCAGAAGTATAAAGCCTTTTCCACCTGTGGCTCTCACCTGTCAGTCGTTTGCTTATTTTATGGAACAGGCATGGGAGTGTACATGAGTTCAGCTTATTCACATTCACCCAGGAAGAGGGCAGTAGCCTCAGTGATGTATATGCTGGTCACTCCCATGCTGAACCCCTTCATCTACAGCCTGAGGAACAAGGACATTAAGAGGGCCCTCTGGAGGATCTTCAGGAGACCACCCCTATCTCAATAACTCTACCATCTTTTTAGATATGTGAATAAGAAAACACATCAAAACAAATCATATGCAAATTAGCACATGCCTTTGTGTTCACATAATTTTGTAGATATCATTTTATTCCCTCTTCACATACATATCATATCTCAATATTCACTGTTTTGCACCTCTTTTAAGATTGCAGGTGTATAGCTCTGGAGTAAGGCATTTTATTTAGGTTTCAAGTCCTTTGTTTCTTCATTTTCAGTAATACTTATTTTAACTAACATCCCCTTAGGATTAAACATATTATGCATGTACATGGTAAAAACACCATAAACATAGATATCATCATTGTGAATATCTACTATAAAGTTCATTCCATTCAAAGAAATTATTTGTATTTATAGCATTCATTAACCTTTATGCCTCACAACCCATTATAATTTGATCTTTACAAAATTAGACAGTGAACAATATAATAGCAGGGAATGTATATCATTTATTTCTATACTCAAGATCTATAACTGTGAAGCCAGAGTCATATCCCATAACTACTTCCAAATTGCTGAATAAATTGTCCGTTAAATTAAAAGAAAATATTTTCCCATCTTTATATGCAATAGTTTTCTTCCTCTCTGGGCCACTAGATCTTCTATGCAGAAATAAAAGACTTTCTGAGTGTATAAATATGTATTTTATTATTAGATTCATTCACAGGGATGCATTGTTTTCCATTAAATAGAATGCTGTAAAATAATAGATATAGTATAATGAGCATGTTTTTGCTAATTTCCATAAAAAACACAAGGAAAAATTGTGAATAAGAATTCCTCAGTTGGACACCCAAATAGCTAATGAAAAAGAGCAGCAGTCTTTCTGTTTCTTCAAAGATATGCATCATGTTAGCAGGAATTGGTAAAATCATAAAGCAGCAAATCTCTCTTTTTACTGTATGTGGGGTAATGAATTTTGAACCCCACTTTTGACTTGTTTGTGGGCTTGGTCCACATTATGGTAGGTGTAAACCTACTGTACATAAGATCTCTTGAAGATGTTACTCCAGTTAAGGCATGGTCCAACTGACTGAACCCAGGTGGGCTTTAATCCAGATAATTGGCATCCTTTATTAGCAGAGTGAATTTAAAAATGGAGGTAAAGCCACAGAGAGAAGCCAGAAGCCAGAAGTCAGAAGAACCCAGAGAAGAAAGAAAAGCTGTTGCCATTTGCATTGCCATGTGATAGAAAACCAAGAAAAGCCAAAGATTTCCTGCCAACAAGAAAATCTACCTAGGAGAAAACAAGCCTCCTATACTCTGATAAAAAGAGCCAATAAATTCTCATTGTAAAGCCAACCCATTGTATGCTATTTGTTTTAGCAGATAGGATGCTAAATCACTGAATAAACCCAACTGTCTTTGGTTTTCATATGCCATTCACAGGAACCCAGAGTATGATGCATTGTACTTAGAATAGCACTGGCATTCTAAAATCTCACAATGGATAGCACAACCCCCTTTAACCCATCTTTACACACTTGCCATTAGGTCTTTTGTTCACCACAAAAGTACTCCCACTCTTTATCTATAATACATAAATGAAATCATTTTCTCCATATCAATTAAGTTGGAGATATACATATATATACACATATATATCTTCTAATCAGTAATCGACAAATCAATCTCAGAATTCCTAACTACCAATATCTATTACCAACTACTAAAAACAATATGAGTCAAAAATACAATTAGAGTTAACAACAATAATGTAAAATAATGTAATATTCTTGCATCAATGCCAAAGATGTATTGTGTTAATAATGCGGGGTATGGGGAAAATATGCCAAATATACACTATGGACCAGAACTAGTGGTAATAGTCTGATGATATAATCTCATATACTGTAATAAATGTTCCACAATGGTGTGGAATATTGGTGTATGGTTGTTGTACTGGAATTCTACACAAGTTCATGATTGTTTTTTAAGTTCACAATTTTTGTAAGAAAAAATATATTTAAAATATGTTACAGTTAAAGAAAAACACTATTTATTAAAGACTTCAATATTTATGAAAGTGAATTTCTAAAGAAAATACATTTAAGTAAAAATGACTTTTTTAGTTAAGCAGAAATCAGAGCCTACAGGGATATCTTTTAAAATTTTGATCATGGAATGATTGAAGTTTTTCTTGTTGTCTATGGAGTGAATATGCTCATTTCAGAGTCACCAGGATGGCTCTTCTGACGTCATGGTGAAAGAATCATGTTGAAATTTGCAGTAGCACAAATGCAGAGGGAGTTCTGCATGTGCCAGTTGCTTCCCAGGGAATTTTTGCTCTTTGAATGACAGCGATATGTGTAGGTGATTATGCTGGAAAGCAGAAGGATGTGTCCAGAGATTGTTGCATTTTAGAAACTAATGTTCCAATAGCTGGTGAGTTCTGTGTGGTGGTAAGCATCTAAGATTCTCCTAATATCCTTTGTCTCATTGTGCTAAAGCCCTTTCTTAAATATCTCCCCTTGAATGAGTGCAGGACCTATTGATTTAACTTTATATCACTCATAACAATATGTCCAAAGACATAGGATGTCACTTCTGAGACTAGGGTTCTAAAGGACTTTAAAAGAATCTACATTTCATCTTGCTGGCACTCTGCTGTTTTCTCAGATGGAAGTCAGTTGCTATGTGGTGATTTCCCACACAGAGAGAAGCAAGTGGCAAATAACCAAAGGAATCCTCTGTCCAATAGCCCATGACAAACTGAATTCTAAAAATATTCATGTTAGGGAGTTTGGAAGCATATCCTCCTCTGCTACAATCTTCATATGTTGGTAATCATGGATGACATCTTCTTCACAGTCTTTTGAGAGTCCTGCAATATTTAAGTAAATTCACAAAGTTATCAAAGATTATATTGTTTTTAAAAATGCCTATATATATATATATATATACACACACATCAATGGAAAAGTAAAAATTGAAGGAGTTGAAATTCAAATTAGGAAAATTATTTATCTCAATGGATAAAGCCCCCAAATCACATCAATAATATATAGAAAGGAAAATATGTTGTTCTGCTTAAAGAAGTGAATTTTAAATAAGGAAATGTAAAAACTATATCAGATTGTTGATAATGAAGTCTTTATTCTTCCTAAATTACTTGAAAACTTCACTGCATTTGCAGATATAAAAGTCATAGATTGAATCTTTAAATTAGAATTTGAAATTTATATTAATATCTCTTCTGCTTGTTAGAGATGTACATTCAGCTTCTTCCTGAAAAAAGGGCAGCCCCAGGTCCATCAATGTCATTGATATCTCCTCCTCCTGTTCCATTAATATTATCAAATCCTTAGAGATGGATGACATAGACTAATTTAGCTCATTATGATCTTTGGAAATTTAGCTCTTAGACTATTCAACAATAAATAAATAACTTTTGTTTTACAGCACAAGAGATTGCTGGTCATGGGCAAATGGGCTCTGTGAGTGTTCTCTCTTCCCAGACTTGTCATCTGTCTCTGGAGACCCATGCTTGAGTTTGTCTTCCTCCCAGTCCTGAGGTCAGAGGCTCAGCCTTTTCTCTCATCCAGCCAAGTAGTGGCATTACAACCACACTCCTCAGTCATGTCCCAGGAGGAACAAGATGCAATATAATGAGTGTCATGGGAGACATTTGAATTATGGGGGCTCCTGGGAATGCTGTTACCTCACAATGAGTACATGTGTGACCATTGAGGTTATCATTTTGGAGGGATTTCAAATGTAATGTCTTTCTCTGAGCCCTATGGAATTATATTCTTGGTTCTAATGAGGATTTCAGAAGTTTCCTCCAGAATTTTGCTTTACTCCATCACTGGCCTTCACTTCCATGGGCACTATGATGCCTTTAGCAAGATATGGGTCCCTCTAAACTGGCCCATATGCACTCAAAAATGATCATGAAGGTGATGAAGAAGAGGAGGGAAATGACAGTAATCATGATATTATGAACCACACTGAGGACTTCCAGTGTTAGGATTGAGCTAACTGATCTACATAACTAGTATCATTTCATCTGCATAAGCACCCCCAACTAAGAAAAATGCGCATTGATATTATTATACAGATAATATTTACAACATCAATTTTACTGATACATATTGATAAGACATAAATCCAAAGTGTTCAATCAATGGTATGTAGTACAATCCCATAGTTGTGTACTCATCACGTCAATCATTTTTATATAGAAAGAAAAATAAAACAAACTCATAACTCTCAATCTCTCTATGCTATCCCTGACATAAACATCTGCTGTTCTGTTTCCTTTTGTTTCATATATTTGTATTTATATTTTGTAAAAATAGCATATATGCAATACCACTGTATTTATATTTTCTATGAGATTTCACTATCTTATACAGTCCATATTATATTTTCTAGGTTGCCTTCTAGTAATACACGTGACCTTAGACTTACCCTTTCAACCAAGGTCAGACCTAGATAATAGTTCTGCTAGTTACAAACAGTATTATGTGCTTTCATTATTTTTATTCATTTCCAAACACTTAGAAACAACTTTTGAGCCAATGCTGCACAGATTAACCCTCAGCTCTCCATTTTCTATGCTCCTATTTTCTGGTGACCTATATTCTAATTATACACTCCATGAGATTACACAATATATTTATTTCATAATAGCACAATTATACAGTATTTGACTTTTTGTATCTGGCTTACTTCATTCAACATAATGTCCACCAGGTTCATCGATGTTATCAAATGCTTCATGACTTCATTTCTTCTTACAGCTACATAATATTCCATCGTAAGTTTGCACCATGATTTCTTTATCCATTCATCATTTGATGGATACCTGGATTTTTTCCATCTTCTGACAATTGTGAATAATGCTGATATAAACGTCAGTGTGCAGATGACTGTTCATCTCTCTGCTCTCATTTCTTCTGGGAATATACTTAGTAATGATATTCCTGGGTTGCAGAAAAAGTCTATATTCAACTACCTTAGGAATGGTAAAACACTCCTCCACAGTGGCTGTACCATTCTACATCCCACCAACAGTGAATAAGCATTCTTATCTCTCCATATCCTCTCATATTTACAGTTTTATGACTTTTTAATAATGGCCAATCTAATTGGTGTGAAATTATATCTCATAGTTTTTATTTGCATTTCCTTAGCCGCTAGTAATGTTAAACATTTTTTCCATGTGTTTCTTTACCATTTGTATTTCTTCTTTGGACAATTGTAATTTCTAGTTGCCCATTTTTTAATAAGGTAGTTTGTCTTTTTATTGTTGAGTTTTATGGGTTTTTCCTATATCATTGATATTAAACCCTTAGAAGATATCTTAACAGATATTTTCCCCAATTGAGTTGACTGCCTTTCTCACTGTTAACTAAGTCCTTTCAGGTGCAAAAGGGTTTAATTTTGAGTGGGTTCCATTTATCTATTTGTTCTTTTAATTCTCATGCTTTGTATGTAAGGTTTAAGAAACTAGCACCTACCATAACATCTTGAACATGTTTTCCTACATTTTGTTCTATGATTTATATATTTGTCTCTTATATATTTAGATCCTTGATCTATTTTGAGTTACTTTTTGTATAAGGTAGGAGATAGGGATCCTTTTTCTTTCTTTTGGATATGGCTTTCATGTTCTCCAAGCACAATTTGTTGAATAGACTATTTTGGCCAAGCTAGGAGTGATTGGCAGCCTTGTCAAAAAGCACTTGACCATGGAAGTGAAGGCATATTTCTGAGTTTTCAGTATAGTTTATTGGCCAATCTGCCATCTTAATACCAGTAGCTCCCTCCCTCCCTCCCTCCCTCCCTCCCTCCCTCCCTCCCTCCCTTCCTTCCTTCCTTCCTTCCTTCCTTCCTTCCTTCCTTCCTTCCTTCCTTCCTTCCTTCCTTCCTTCTCTTTCTTTCTTTTACCACTGTAGCTATGTAATAAGTTTTTAAAAAAATAATTTAAAAGATGTTTAGATTATATAAATGTTACACAAAAATTACAGGGATTCCCATGTTCCCCAACTCCCACACCTCCCACAACCTCCCACATAAATATCTTTCCTTGGTTTGGCACATCACCTGCAATATATATACACATTCTGGGGTTTTGCCACTAAGCATGGACCATAGTTCACATTGTAGACCACACTCTCTCTCAAACAGTTCTGCATGTTATATGCTTATGTAAAATGGCCTATATCTGTCGTTGTAATATGTTTTAAAATCAGGGAGAGTCCTCCAATTTTGTTCTTCTTTTTAAAAATATGTTTGTCTATTTGGGGCCCTTTACCCTTTCAAATAAATTTGATAATTGGCTTTTCCATTTCTGCAAAAAAGGCTGTTAGGACATTTATTGGGATTTCATTGAATCAACCAACCAGTTTTAGAAGAATTTACATTTTCTGTTTCTCTGTTCTCTCACCCTGCCTACTTAGGGTGCTTGTTGTCTAACCAACTCATGCCTATCCTTCAGGTATCTTCTTTTATTTTCCTATCGTGGGAGGCTTTTTTCTTATTTTTTTAATATCTAGATTAAGAATATCTATTCTCTCATTACCTCCTGAATTTCCCTTCAGAGCCCAACGCTTTCACATTAACATTTTCCACTAGGTTCCTAGGACAGTTTCTGGTTCTATCATGTTCACTTTTGGATCTTCACAAAATACAATACTTTAAAGATATTAGTGCATATATGTTGAATGAATGAACCTATGAACAAAAAAGGAAATTCACATATAACACTACAATTTTCACAGATTCACATATTTATTCAACTAAAATATTGATGTCTATTATGAACCCAGCTGTGTGTATAGAAAACATTTCCCCTGGAAGTTAAGGAGTTAAACTCATAATGTCACTTCACAGAGGAATAAATTAAGGTTCAATAATATAGTATTAGTGAACATAAATTTCACCATGTAAATGGGACTTAGAAGGAGAGTGAGTAAAAATCTGATCTCATCTTCTATTTTAGTACTTTTTACTAAGAAAGTGTATCATTTAAAAATTTTTCAGATGAGGGAGGAATACAAAAAGTGTATTAAGATGATCAATATGACTGAATCTGAGAACTGTACACTGGCCGTCTCCACCACCCACACCAATGTGGTAAGATGACTTTCTCTCACATTCCATGCAGTTTCTTAATATGAGCAGTTGGTTCTGCTCCCTCTAGTGATGGTATTTTGCTGTGGTTCTTGGTACAGAAACCGGTTCACATTTTTTATGATCTTAGTCTCCATCTCTTGACTGTGAGGAACTCCAGGTCTAAGGGTGATAGGGTACTTATCTATGCAATATATGTGCTGCAAGTGATCCTATAACACTTAGAATGTGGTACATTGGGGCTACCTAAAATAATATTCTAGTTTAGAGACTCTATACTTTTCTTTAACAGTCACATAATTAAACTTGTTATATTCTAAATCTTGTACAGGGAGGTCCCAAGGTACAGGTATGGAGATTCTGTGCACATGTTGGTTAACAAAGCATTCTAGGAATTATAATAGTTTGGGCAACCTACAAAAAAGCAGCTTTAGGTAAGCAGTAGGGTGTAAGAGTAAGAGGCATCCTTTTCTTTTTCTTCTAGGGAAGATGGCTTAACTCACAAGTAGCAAATACACAGCTAGATGCTCTGTAATTTTAGAGAAGTGTGGGTAGTTAATAATACAACATATTGTCTTTCCTGTTTAAGGGTGAGGTGGTCATGAGGGTGTTTTTTCTTCCAGGTATTTAATAATAACAAATCTCCTGGTTTATACTGCTGTAAAGTCAGGTCGGTAGGGAAAGAAAGTCAATTTATTGGAAATTCAGACATTGTTTTAATAGTATTTCCTAGGGAAATGACTACATCTTTCTGCTATTCATCATACATACTTTGCATAAAGGAGGTGGAAATTGTTTTCTATCTATATTGGTAACTTTAAAAAATATTTATACTGATAACTTTTGATTCCTTTTAATTAGCTCTGTTTTAAATCATTATTATTTTTAGGATTATTTAACTGATTTTATATCTTACTTGAAATTTAGCTTATTATTTCTAGTAAATTACAACCAAAATTTTTAAAAATGCATTGCTAGAGGGAGGGATTAAGACATTCTGAGATAAACAAAAGCTGAGGGAACTTGTCACTACTAGACCAGCCCTATGACTAATAATTGATTGAGTTGTATAGGTTGAAAAGAAAGGACACTAGTCAACTGATTAAAACCACATAAAGAAATAAAGTTATATGGGTAAATATTATATATATATATATATATATATATATATATATATATATGCACACTCGTAAATAGAATGTATCACACAATGTATGGGTACATAGAATTGTCTCACAAATCTCTTTGCTCATTCATGTGTGTTGTGTGTGTGTGTGTGTGCACAAAACTATTTGTGCATCACAAAGTAATAAAAGTCTATCTCACTGTCAGAAATGGGCAAACATTTTTTGGAATCCCCTGGAAAAAAGGCAAGAAAAGATTGGAAAAGAGGTTGGTCCTTACTTATGGGGAAAATGTACAATGAATGGAGAGTAAAATCAAAGAGCAAAGTTGCAGAGAGAACACACAGCCAGCATAGAAGCAGAGGCTCCTCCATACTCAAGGGACGCAGATGGAATACTTGTTATTGGTGCACCTGCCTTGCTGTGGTCTCCACATTATGCCCTGATGGACTTGTTATACCTGTGCTTGTCCCATGTTTATAAGACCATATTGATATTTATATGGTCCCATAGTGGGTGCAGAATGTACTTTCTCACTTTTCTTGGGTAACATTACTTTCTATGTTATTCTTGGGCTTTGAGTTTTGATCTTCTTAGACAACCCAGTAAGAACACTCAAGTCCTGGTGGTGATCCTTATACAATGTACAAAGACCTTCTAAAACCACACTCCATATAGTCCTAAAAATTCCATGACATCTATGCTTTTACCCTGATTAACTTTATCATGTGATGTGTCCCTGAGGACATCAGGTCATACATACATTCATTTCATTATACTCTGACTTCTCCAGTATAATGCAAGGTCCAAATAAGCAGAGACTACACCTGTGTGTTTCACAAAGGTGTGTTAGTATCTGCACATTCACACAGAAAACAAACTTTAAAAAATGAGTAGTTATGAAATAAAAAAGGATGGCAATGAAAAGAAAAAGAGTTAAGTATACTGGATTCAAATCAACTCTATTAAACACAATAGAATAGAAAAATTAAAACTAACATTTGGTAGAAAATGTATAACAGTAATATATTGACAGTAACATGGTTCACTAATTGAAAATTAAATTGGCAAACACCTGAGAATAAAAGAATATAAAAATACATTCATCTCAAATGCAAGGAAGAATCACTATCTAGACTTAATTTTTAAAATGTATAAATATAATTATTCATATATACTAATGAAAAAGTTAACAGTGATCTTTACTTGAATGAAAAAGTAGGATGTTTTCCAATTGAAGACAGAGGTGCTGCTACTTTTAAAAAATATTTAACCACCAAGGAAAAATGAAACAATGAAAAAATAACATGGTGATTCATATGAAAGGTGGTTTATTAACACACAAGATGCAGAAAAACTATGCATTTGAAAAATAATGGGGAAATCACAATATGTAGCTCTGAATAGATTTGACCAAGGAAAATTAATGAATCTTTGACCCATTTCACATAAATACATAAATACATACAGAAAAGAATTAAATGGCAAAGAGCTAAGTTGGTGGGAAAGTGCAACTTTTCTTTGAACCAATGCAATGAAAAATCAAGAATAAAAAAAAAACTCTTCAAAGAACTCAAGCAGAGAGAGAAATAGAGCAAACAAAGGCTAACAAAGTCACAAAGGTACATACATCCTCATCTGTAATGTATTCCCCTACTAACCCATTAAATTAAAAAATTTTCTGTCATGTGAATAGGCAAGTGTGCCAAAAGGTGTAAGAACAGTGTTGTAAGGTAATGTGTACATGCTCAAATATACCCTCTTTTTAAGGTAGAAAAGAAATACTTCCTCTTTGATTGACCTTCCTCAACTGGTAATAAATTTAATACTCTTAATGGCAAAATATGTGGGTAGATGTTATGCATTTCCTAGAACCAGTTTCTCCTTCATATTGCAGCCTCTAATTGGTCTTCTTTTTCCATCACTGATGTTCAACAATCATCTATGAATTTCTCAGTCCAATCCACAATTTATTTATAAACAGAATAGGAAAAATTTCTATTTATTATTCAAGGAAGCAAATAAGCATGCAGGCCTCTAGGCTCTGGACTAGATTAGATAAGCTCTCCAATAACTTCAGGAAAAACTCTTGCATTCCATTCTCTCTGAACCCTTTCTGCATTATCCACTGGGCTCACCTACTCACCTGTATGGCATTCTATGAATAAGGACACCAAGCGGAATTCTGAATTCCTCCCTGGAAGGTTGATGATGGAGGCTTCTGCCAGATACAACAGCAAGAAGGAGCAAGGCATTATTATGACCACAAAGAAACAACCACATCACATTCAGCCCAAAGTTTGACAGGATGAGGGACAGCAAAGAACATTTTTACAGCTTTCCTTTAACTGCTCATTAGATATGTCCCCCTATCCCTCATTAGCAAATTTCCTTCTTACCTCATCATGTGATTCACCATTTCCCTTTGGGTTACTGGTCAGTAGAGAATGGAAATGGTTCCTTCTGACTCCATTTGCAAGAGACCAGGTTGTGTCTTTCATCACTGTAAGATCTGTTGTCTTGTATGTACAGTGACATTTTCTTCCGTATATTCCCTCAGGGTCTAATTTTTTTTTCATTTATCTTCAAAGAAGCTTTAGGGTACAGAAAACTTATGTAGAGAACATCGGGGATTCCCGTGTACCCAGTACCCTCCCCCTTTCCCCTTTCCCCTATTAATAACATTTTACATGAGGATGGTACATTTGTTACACTTGATGTACAAATATTGAAGCATTGCTAATAACCATGGTCAATGGTTTCCATTATGATTTCCATTTTGAATCATACACTTTTATAGGTTTTGATGAATCTTAAACTGGCCTGTATCTGTTATTGCGAGATCATTCTGAACAATTCCCATGTCCTAAAAATGCCCTATATTGCATCTATTTTATTACCCCTCCTCTCAGAACCTATGAAAACCACTAAGAGTCAGTTTTTGAAGAATAAGATTCATAGTTACTTGTAATATCATCAAAGCCTTGACATATTGGTTTGTTTTTTATTATAAGACCCTACCTATATTCTCAAGAGATTCTTGTCCTTCTAATTCTGAACATAGCAGGACTACATAGAATGGGAGTTTGATATTTTCTTATTTCTTTTGTGGGTCTCCACCAACTGATATAGCACACTATGACATGATGAACACTTACACATTCCATAGAAGCCTACCCCAGGTATGCCTGTCCAATATACCCTCCCACATACTACACACCTCATCAGTATCCCTCCTCTGCCATCTTTGCAAAGAGAACATTCTCAACATTCTTGTTTTAACCACAGACCTACAAACCCCCATAATTCCCTGGCTCCTTCCCCCAACACAGACCTCAGTTCCATGAATAGTCCAACCCAACTCCCTACCCTACTCCCCCTCACATACCAGTACTGCCAAAAACAATCACATCACTGCACCACTGTCATATTCATCCACTGCAAACCTACACCATTCAACCTTAGCATAGATTTTGCCCATATTGACATCAGTTCATCACCTTTTACTCCCTTTCTATCTCCTGGAAATCTATCCCCCAGACACTAGTTATATGTGTCTGCTCAATTTGCTTAATTCATATCAGTGAGGTCATGGAATATTTGTCTTTCAGTGCCTTGCTTATTTAGTTTAATGTGTACAAGTCCTGTATATTTTTAGTTAAATTTATTCTACCTTTTTTTTTTTTACACTCAGACAATTTTATTACTATTGCACTTAGTAATACTTATATTTATTAATACAATAATGCAATAATTATTATTTAAAATGTTATAGTTAGACATAGAATAATAAGTAATTTTTGAGGATTGAATGAAATTATCCTTTTGCAAGTATTTTGTAAATTATTTATTCTACCTTTTTTATTCTTTTAGTTGGTATTGTAAATGGATTTTTTTTCTTGATTTCCTCATCAGTTTGCTCATTATCGATGTACAGAAATGCTACTGATTTTTGCATGTTGATCCTATATTGCCACTTTACTGAACTCATTTATCAGCTCTAGAAGAATTGTTGTAGATTTTACAGGGCTTTTTGTGTATGGGTTCATGTCATCTGGAAATAGTGAAATTTTTAGTTCTTTCTTCCCAATTTGGATGCCTTTTAGATTTTTTTTTTTTTTTTTTTGCCTAATTGCTTGAGCCAGTACTTCTAACAGTATGATAGATAAGAGCAGGGACAGTGGGTATCTTTTTCTTGTTCCAGATCATAGAGGGAAAGCCTTTCATTTTTCTCCACTGAATATGATGCTAGCTGTGGGTTTTTCATGTATAGCCTTTGCCATGTTGAGGAAGTTTCCATCTATTCCTATCTTTTGAAGTGTTTTTTTTTTTCAGGTATGGTGTCAAATATTTTTTCTGCATCAATAGAGATGATCATGTGATTTTTTTTCTTTACTGCAGTTTATGTGGTTTATTACATTGATTGATTTCCCTATGTCGAATCATCCTTGCATGCCAGGGTTGAAAACCTTTTGGTCATGGTGTATAATTCATTCGATGTGTTGTTGAATATGATTAGCAAGTTTTTTTTTTTTTTTTTTTTTTTTTTTATGTGAGGATTTTCATATCAAGGTCCATTCAAAAGTTTACTCTGTGTTTTTTTTCTTGTGGTGTCTTTATGTGGCTTTGGTATTAAGGTGTTGTTGGCATCCTAGAAGGAGTTAGGCAATGTTCTCTGCACATCTATATTAGTGAAAGAGTTTTAGCAGGATTGGTGTTAGTTCTTTCTAGAATGATTGGTAGAATTAACCTGTGAAACAATCTGGTCCTGGGCTCTTTTTTGTTAGGAGGATTTTGATGACTAATTCAATCTCATTATTTATGATTGCCCTTTTGATTTTATCAAATTCTTTCATTAATATAGGCTCTTTGTTTCAAGAACTTTTTCCTTTTCTTCTAAGTTATCCATCTTATTGGCATACAATTTTTCAAAGTATCCTCTTATGATACTCTTTATTTCTGTGGGATCAGTGGTGATATCCCCTCCCTTATTTCTTTTTTCTCTATTTGCATCTTCACCTTTTTTTGTTGGTCTATCTAAGGGTTTGTCAATTTTGTTAATCTTCTGAAAGAATCAGCTTTTGGTTTTGTTAATTTTTTTTCTAGTGTTTTCTTATTTTCAATTTCATTTAGCTTTGTTCGAATCTTTGTTATTTCCTTCTTTCTATTTGATTTGAGATTAATTTGTTTTTCTTTTTTTAGTTTTTCCAGGTGTGCAGTTAGTTCTTTCAGTTTAGCTCTTTCTTCTTTCTTAAATATTTATCTATGGCTATAAATATCTCTCTCAGCACTTCTTGTGCTTCTACCCACAGGTTTGATACATTGTGTTCTCATTTTTATTTGTTTGAAGGTAGTTACTGAGTTCTATTGCATTTTCCACCTTGACCCACTAATTGTCTAAGAGTGTGTTGTTTAACTTCTACATATTTGTGTCTAACCTGATTCTCTGCTCTTATTTATTTTCAGCTTCTTTCCATTGTGGTCAGAGAAATTACTTCATATAATTTCAGTCTTTCTGAATATGTTAATAGTTGTTCTGTGGCCTAGCATGTAGTCTCTCCTGAAGAATGATCCATGTACACTTGACAAGAATGCATAACCTGCTGTATTTGGGTGTAATATTTTCTATATGTCAATTAGGTCTAGATTCTTTAATGAATTATTCATGGTCTCTGTGTCTTTACTGATCACTTGTCAAGATGTTCTCTCTAAAATGATAATGGTGTATTAATGTCCCCAAGTATAATTGTAGAGACATCTATTTCTACACTTGTTTTTTACAATGTTTGCCTCACGTATTTTGAGGCACCCTGGTTAAGTCCATAAATGTTTATGATTGTTCTTTTTACTTGTTAGACTACCCTTTTTTATTAATATACAGTGTCCTTCTTTGTCTCTTACAATAGTTTTGCATTTAACGTCTATTATGTATGATTTTAGTATAGCTACTGACATCTTTTTTTGGTTATTGTTTGCATGTAACATCATTTTCCAACCATTCTTTTGCAACTTCTTTGCATCCCTGCAAAGTAAATAAGTTGAGTAAGTAAGTTTTTGAGTTTATAGATGGTTATATTTCCTTATCCATTCTGCCAATGTGTGCCTCTTGATTGGGGAGTTTAATCCAAGAACACTCAATGCTATTACTCTCAAGGCTTTACTTACATTAGCCATATTTTCTTTTGGGTTATATATGTCATGTTATTTTTCTTTTTCTTTTTATCTTTTAGTTGTTCTTACCAATAATCATCTTTCATACACTTTCTTCCAACTCTCTCCTTTTTTTCCTTTCAACACCTATAACTCCCTTTAGTATTTCCTGAAGCACAGTTTTCTTGTTGACAAACTCTCTTTTTTTGCATTGAATGTAATTTATTTTAAACATAGTACCTTAGACATGTATGAAAACATAAGTGTGCAAGATAGTTTTTTATGATTTTTAAAAATTATAAATTAAAAAAAAATTTTAAAGATACATAGATTGCACAAATGTTACACAAAATATATAGGCATTCCCATATGACCAGATCCCCATACCTCCCACACCCTCCTGTATAAGCAACATCTTTCATTAGTGTGGCATATTCATTGCAATTGATAAATGTATCCTGGAGCATTGACATTGAGCATGAACCATAGTTCACATTATAGTTTACACTCTCTCCCACAAAATTCTGCAGGCTATGGGAAGATATATAATGGCATATATCTGCTGTTGCAATGACATTCAGGATGATTCCCAAATCCTGAAAGAGCCCATACATTATTCCTGTCTTTCTCTCCTCCTGCCCCCAGAGCCTCCAGTGGCCACTACCTCCACATCAATGCTGTAATTTCTTCCATTGCTAGAATCAGAAGCCTATTGTAGATTACCAGTAGGTCCACTCTAGTCCACAGTACATTCCCCAATCTTGAGGATTCTGGGATGGTGATGCCAGCTCCACTTCTAATCGAGAGGGGGCTTTGATCCCATATAGCCATGGATGGGACTTTCTTGCTTGCAGTTGTAGACTCTCTCGTTTTGTTGGTATCATGGTTGTCAATCCTCACCACCTTGTTAGTTGCCCTAGGTGAGTCCAATGAACTGGAGAGTAGGTGTTGCAACTCTGCTGAGGCTCAGGGCCCACCTGGAACATGGACTGCCCAAAGATTCAAGTCTCTTGGATGTACACCTACCAACTTCAGCACCAAGTATAAGTTCAAATAGAAGGGACAGATGAGCCATGTGTAAGGAAGCCATATCTGAGTCTTAATATGTCACTCTCAGGAGCACAAACTCCAAAGTAGGCCCACTAGCAAGGCACCAAACTCTAGAGCTATCTGCCCTGACCATAGGAACTGTATGTCTCCAGAACCCTCAGGAGCCCCACTATTTGAGGTAGATATACTTCGACAGTCTCTGAGATGCTGCCAGATGTGTATAAGCATTACCTCTGGGATGATCTCCTGACTCACTTTGAAATCTTTTAGCCATATAAACACATTTGTCTTTACATTTTCCCCCTTTTATTTGAGGTCTTTTTCCAGTTGCGTTGCTAGTAGGTGCTTGGTTGTAATCTCACAGTTCCATGGAGGCTCATCCCCAGAAGACATATCCCATGCTGGGAGAAAGGTAATGCATTTATATGCTGTTTGGCTTAGAGAGAGGTCACATTTGAGCAACAAGGAGGTTTCAGGAGGCAACTCTTAGGTACACCACAACACTAAGCTAAGTTTCAATTTCAAAAGTAAAGGCTTACATGCATAGTCATCAATATCAAGGGTCCATCAGTGGACCATCCTCCATTGCCAGTCATTGCCCTTGCACTTGGTGGGCAGTTGCTTCTACAACAGAGAACGTGATAGAGTACTCCAGGATGGGAATTCAATATACTCTCAGATATTGTGTGAATCTCTACCCACTGTGGCAATGCCCCATGAACTTTTGAACACATTTACATACCTTATATGTATGTCCAGGTGAACTTCCTCCCATGTATCCCCCATCTCTGACACCCCACACCAATGATCCTCCCCTGCCCCAGTTGAAACCCTTCTGTGGTGCAAAGCTTCTTCAAAAATGAAGCCAATAAAATAGACAAATACAATTAATAGGAAAATTAAATAATAATGTTAGGTTAAAATATAAGAAATAAAGTACAAAAAAGTTAAAAGAAAACTGAAAATAAAGTAAAATTTAAAAATTAGGGTATTAAAAATAAAGAAAAATATTTTTAAAAATTTTTTGACATTTTGCCTTTCATCGCTATAACATCTGTTGTCCTGTATGTAAAGTGACATTTTTTTCCATTTCTTCCCCAATGCCTTACATTTTTTTCATTTTATTTCAAAGAAGTTGTACATCTCATTAAAGTCACATACAGAATGAAGGGAACTCCCATATACCCAACATCCTCCCACTTTTCCCCCTTCCCATGTTCACACCTTTATATATGTGGATGGTACCTTTGTTTCAACTGATATACAAATAATGAAACATATCTACTAACCATGGTCAATGGTTTACATTATTGTTTACACTTTAGACCGTACAATTTTTAAAAGTTTGATGATATTTAATAAGGCCTGTGTCTGTCATTGCAAGATCATGTAGAACAATTCCGTTGTCAACTGAATCCTCCCTGTTCCATCTATTTTATTCCTACCTTCCCCACCCCTCGAGGCCCATGGCAACCACCCTGCTTCACTTCTTGGATGACAAGATTCATAGTTACTTACAACAACACTGAGGTCTTGACACACTGGTTTGTCTTCCCCTATTAGGAACCACTCATGCTCTCAAGATACTCCTGCACCTTTGTTTGAGAACATATCATTACTCTCCAGGATGGGAGTCCAACTCCATCCCACTCATTATGTGAGTCTCTCCACCCACTGATACAACACATTATGACAAAATGATCACTCACACACTCCCTAGAAGCCTGCCCAAGCTGTGCCCTGTCCTAAATGCCCCCTTTTAACACCCTAAACCAACAACCCTCTTCATAATATTACTTTAAGAGCATTCCCAATTTTGTACTTTCAACCACATACCCACCAATTCCCAGTGTTCACCTGGTTCCTCCCCCAACCCTCTTACCATTTCCATGGACCATCCAACCCAACCTCCTTGGTCTACTCACCTGTCAAACATGCATTACTCAACCCAATAACATCAATACCCTCCTATCATATCCCTTCAATGCTCAAATAAACACATCCACCATATCATAGATTATGCCCATATGGGAATTGGCTCACAACCTTCTTCTCATTTTCTATTTCCTGAAAACACATCTCCAGACAATAGCTCTCTGAGTCTTCTCGATTTGCTTAATTCAATTCAGTGAGATCATCTAATATTTGTCTTTGATGCCTGGCTTGCTTCACTCATCATAAGGTCCTCAATATTCATCTGTGTTATCCTATGTGTTAGTATTGTACTCCTTCTTACAGCTGAGTAATATTTCATTGTATGTATATACCACATTTTGTCTATCCATTCATTTGTTGATAGGCATTTGGGTTGATTCAAACTTTTGGCAATAATGAATTTGCCACTATAAACATAAGTGTGCATATATCTCTTTGTGTTCTTGCTTTCAATTCTTCTGGATATATGCCCTGCAGTGGAATTGCTGGGTCATATGGCAGTTAATAGTTAGATTTCTGAGGAACCACCAAACTGTCCTCCTCAATGGCTGGACGATTCTATATCCCCACCAGCAGTGTATGAGGGTCCCCTTTCTACCACATCCTCTCCAACATTCATAGTCTTCTGTTTTTTTAAATAGCCACCAGTCTAATGGGTATATGATGGTAACTCATTGTAGTTTTGATTTTCATTTCGCTAATAGCTAGTGATGTTGAGCATCTTTTTGTGTTCTTTTTAGCCATTTGTATTTCTTACTTGGGGAAGAGTCTTTTCAAGTCGCTTGCTCATTTTTCAAAAGTTTTGATTGTCTTTATGTTTTCAATGTGTAGGATTCCTTTACATATGCTGGATATTAGTCTCCTATCAGATATATGGTGGCCAAATATTTTCTAGCATTGGTCAACTGCCTTTCTACTTTCTTGATAATCTCCTTTAAGGTTCAAAAGTTTTTAATTTTAAAAAGATCCCTTTTATTTATTTTTTCTTTCACTAAAGAGCTTTGGCTTTGAAGTTCATGAAACCATTTCCTATTAAAAGGTCCTATAGATATTTACCTGTTATCTTTCAAAGTCTTCATATTCTTGGCTCTTACATTTAGATCTTTGATCCATCTTGACTTGATTTTTGTATAAGGTGTGAGATGGTGTTCTTCTCTCATTCATTTGGATATGGATATTCAGTTCTACAAACACCATTTGTTAAAGAGGCCATTATCTCCCAGTTGATTGAGCTTGGTGGCCTTGTTGATTATCAGATGACTGTATATGTGAGGATCTATATCGGAACTCTCAATTCAGTCCATTGTTCACTATGTCTAGCCTTGTGCCAATTCCATGCAGTTTTGATCACTGTAGCTTTGCAACATGTTTTAAAGTCAGGTAATGTGATTCCTCCAATTTCTTATTTTTTTCCAATGTCTTTGGTTATTCGGGGCATCTTGCCCTTCCAATAAAATTCCCTAGTTAATTTTTCCAATTCAGTAAAAATGCTATGTTGATTTTTATTGGGATTGCATTAATCTATAGATTAATTTCAGAAGGACAGACATCTTAATGATATATAGTCTTCCTATCAATAAACAGGGGATATTCTTCCATTAAATTAAGAATTCTTTGATTACATAGCAGTGTTGTATAGTTTCTGTGTATGTCATTTACATCTTTAGTTAAATTACTCCCTAGGTATTTGATTCGTTTAGTTATTATTGTAAATGATATTTTTGTCTTGATTTCCTCCATAGATTGCTCTTTATTTGCATACAGAAATGCTACTGATTTTTGCACTCTGACCTTATAACCTGTGACTTTATTGAACTCATTTATATAAATTCTCGGTGCTTTTTGTAGTTATCTCAGGTCTTTCTATGTATAGGATCATGTCATCTGCAAATAGAGAGATTTTTACTTCTTCCTTTCCAATTTGGATGCCTTTTTAAAAAAAATTTTTTTATTGTGGGTAAAAATCAAAATTTTCACAATACATACCAACATTTGCAAAATGATATATAAATATATATGCATATATGTGCATTTGCTTACAAAAATGTTATTTATATGTATATATAAATATATTTTAAGAGGTGCTTAGATTACCCAAAATATTACACGGAACCCACTGGGATTCCCATGTTGCCCACCTCCCACACATCCCACCACATCCCAGATGCCTTTTCTATCTTTTTCTTGCCTCAGGGCTTGCGTAATACTTCTAATACAATGTTAAATAAGAGCAGTGATAGCGGACATCCTTGTCTTGTTCCTGATCTTAAAGGGAAAATTTTTAGGTTTTCACCATTGAATATGATGTTAGCTGTTGGTTTTTCATATATACCCTTTATCATGTTAAAAAAAATTTCCTTCTATTCTTATCTTTCATAAGATAATCTTTCATATTCTTATCCTCATATTTTTTTGAGGAAAATGTGCTGCATTTTGTCAAATGCTGTTTTTGGACCTATAAAAATGATTATGTGATTTTTTTTTTTCTTTCAATCTGTTTATGTAGTATATTACATTGATTGATTTTCTTATGCTTAACCATCCTTGCATACCCAGGATTAAACCCATTTGGTCATGGTGTATAATTCATTCGATATGTTGTTGATTTGATTAGTAATACTTTGTTGAGGATTTTAGCATCTAAGTTCATTAGAGGATTGGTCTGTAATTTTCCTTTCTTGTGGCATCATTGTTTGACTTTGGTATTAGGGTTTTGATGGCCTTATAGAATTAGTTAGGCAATGTTCCTCTACTTTTATTTTTTGGAAGAATTTAAGCAGGATTGGTTTTAGTTCTTTTAGGAATGTTTGGTACAATTCACTTGTGAAGCCGTCTGGTACTGGGCTCTTCTTAGATGGGAGGTTTTTGATGAATGATTATATATCCTTACTTGTGATTGGTCTGATGACTTTATCAAATTCTTATTTTATCAGTATAGGCTGCTTGTGAGTTTCTAGGAATTTTTCCATTTCCTCTAAATTATCCTTCTGGTTGGCATATAATTTTTCAAGTATCTTCTTATAATGTTCTTTATGTGGGTTCAGTGGTAATATAGATTTCCTTATTTCTTATTTTGTGAATGTGTTCTTTGTTAGTCTAGTTAAAGGTTTGTCAATTTTATTGATCTTGTCAAAGAACCAGCTTTTGGTTTTGTTTATTTTTTAGAGTGATTTATTATATTTTATTTCATTTAGTTCTGCACTTATTTTTATTATATCCTTCTTTGTAATTCATTTGGTTAGTTTGTTGTTCTTTTTCTAATTCTTCCAAGTGTGCATTTACTTCTTTGATTTCAGCTCTTTCTTCTTTTGATATAGGCATTTATGGCTATGAATTTCCCTCTCAGTACACCTTTTGCTGCATCCCATAGGTTTTGTATATTGTGTTGTCATTTACATTCTTTTCAAGATAATTACTGATTTCTTTTGAGATTTCCTCCTTAGCCAAATGTTTGTCTAAGAGCGTATTTTTTAATTTCCATTGTTTGTGCAAAATCTGGTTCTCTTGCCCTTACTAATTTCCAGCAGCACTCTATTGTTTTCAAAGAAATTACTTTGTATAATTTCAATCTTTCTGAATTAATTGAGCATTTTTCTGTGGCCTAGCATGTGGTCTATCTTGAAGAATGATCAATGTGTACTCGAGAAGTATGTATATCCCACTGTATTTGGACATAATATTCTGTATATGTCTATTACATCCAGATTTTCTAATGTAATATTCAAAGGGTTTGTTTCTTTATTGATTCTCTGTTGAGATGTTTTTTCTAATGGTGAAAATGGTGTATTAAGTCCCCCACTATAATTGTAAAGGCATCTATTTCTCCACTTAATTTTTCCAGTGTTTGCCTAATGTATTTTGAGGCACCTTGGTTAGGTGTATAAATATTTATGATTGTTATTTTTACTTGAAAGATTACCCCTTTTATTAATATATAGTGTTTTCTTTGTCTCTTACAATGTTTTGCATTTAAAGTTTATTTTGTCTGGTATTACTATAGCTATTCCTGCATTTTTTTTGGTTATTGTTTCCTTATAAGGTTGTTTTCCAGCCATTCACTTTCAGCCTCCCTGCGTCCCTGGGTCTAAAGTGGGTTCTTGTAGACAACATATAGATGGGTCATATTTCTTCATCCATTCTGCCAATCTGTGTCTCTTGACTGGTGAGTTTAACCCATTAACATTCAGTCTTATTACTCTCAAATGATTACTTACATTAGCCATATTTTCTTTGGGTTTATGTATGTCATATGTTGTTTTTATTGCTCTTTTAGGTTTTTGAGTTTTTCTTAAAAAGTTATCAATTTTCTCTCTCTTGTTTTCTCCTTTTAACCAACAGTACTCCCTTTACTATTTCTTAAAGTGCAGGTTTCTTATAGGCATACTCTTTTAATTTTTGTTTATCTATGAATATTTTGAAATCTCCATCATTTTTTGAATGCCAGCTTCACTGGATAGAAATTCATGGCTGAAAGTTTTTTTCTTTTAGTACCTTAACTATGTCATACCACTCTCTTCTTGCCTTCATGGTTCAGATGAGAAATCAGCATTTAATCTTATTGAGCTTCCCTTGTATGTGATGGTTCTCTTTTCTCTTGCTGCTTTCAGTATTTTCTCTTTGTCTTGAGCATTGGACAGTTTGACAAGTATATGTCTTGGAGTAGGCCTGTTGGGATTTATAGTGTTTGGGGTGTGCTGTGCTTTCTGGGTTTGTAGATCCATCTTCCTCAATAGCGTTGGGACCTTTTCAGCCATTATTTCTTCTAACACTCCTTCTGTCCCCTTTCCCTTCTCTTCTCCATCTGAGGTGCATATAATGTGGATGGTTGTGCATTTTGCACTGTGTTTCATATCCTTAAGTCCCTGCTGGATTTTTTCTATCTTTTTAGCTATCTGTTCTACTATCTGTTTAATTTCAGATGTACTATCTTCCACATCCTTAATTCTTTCATCAACCCGTTCAAATCTGCTTTTGTGTGCCTCCAGTGTATTTTTGATTTCTTGGATTGTGCCATTCATCACAATCATATACATTATCTTTATACATATGTTTAAAATTTCTTCAGTTGGTTCTCTTAATCTTTTTTTTTTTTTTTTTTTGTGATTACTGTTATTTAATTCGAGTTCATTGGGTTTATATTCATCTCAGTGGAGGTTTACTATTGTAAACATTGCTTCTTGAATTGTATATCAGCCTAAGTTATCACTAAACTATTTTTGATTTTATGGACATATAAATTTATTATGCATTTTCACTGTTAAGAGACAATTTTGGCTCCTGGTGGTTTTTTTTTTTGAAATTATTCCATTTTTATTATTTTCTTCCAAACTATTCACATATATTTAAGAACTAGAGTGCATAAGAATATGCCTTCAAAGTAGGCTTATGACCAAAGTGTTTTGATCAGAAAATGTAGCCTTAATTCTTTTAATATGTAATTCTAACTTAATATCACAATCCTCGATTTGAAAACATCGAATTCAATTTCAAAACAATTCATTGATACATCTATTAAACAAAAAATAAAATCAGGGTGAAAACACACAGCAGTCACAGACACTGGAGTGGAAAAAAATCTATTTTCCGATAGACTCTATGAAAATAGAAAGCCCAAAGTAAGTGATAACTTAAGTCCAGATATAAACATTGTTTAAAAAGAAAATGTTTTCCAAAGCTTCTTATGCAATGTGAATGAATCTTTATAGTCTAACAAGACCTTAAAAATCAAGGTTGTTATATGTAACTGTGCTGATTTGTATATCTTTGACAATGTTCAACTGATATCCATAATTTATAGACATTCACAGGAATATTTAATTTCCCATCATATCATCCTTCAGTACTAGATTTTTTTTAGGTCCCCACAGGCAGATTAATGGCTTCTTCCCAAAGTAAATGGAATAAGCACCTCAGAGAAGAACCATTTCCCCTGAGATTTCCATGTCAGTATAATTTCCAGCTCATTTCTATTCATTAGTTACTTTTTTAAAAAAGATGCTTAGATTACATAAATGTTACACTAAAGATATAGAGATTCTCATATGCCCCACTCCCCACAACTGACACAAACTCACACATGAACATCCTTCATTAGTGTGGCACATTCATTGCAATTGAAAAATGAATCCTGAGGGTTTGCCATTAAGCATGGACCATAGTTCATATTGTAGTCTACACTCTCTCTCACACAGTTCTGCATGTTATGTGATGATATAAAATGGCCTATATCTGTCATTGCAACTTCACTCAGGATGATTCTGAATGTATTATCTTTCCCCCAATGTGGGACATGACTCCCAGTGATGAAACTCCCTGGCACAGATGGATTGATATCAAGAAACAACTGGTAATGCAACTGGAAAAAGACCTCAAATAAAAGGGAGGAAATGTAAAGAGAGTTTCTGTGGATAAGAGACTTCAAAGTGAGTTGGGAGGTCATCCCAGAGGTAACGCTTATGCACATCTCAACAGGATCTCATAGACTTCCAAAGTGTATACTACCCAAAAAGTGGCACTCCTGAGGGTTCTGGAGCCATCCAGATCCTATGGTCAGGGCAGATAACTCCAGAGTTTGGTGCCTTGCCAGTGGGCCCTACTTTGGAGTTTGTGCTCCTGAGAGTGACAATGTTGTACTACATTATGACTACCCTACACATAGCTCATCTCTTCCTTCTATTTATACCTGTACTTGGTGGTGTAGTTTGTACATGTGCATCCAAGAGCCTTGAATCTTTGGGCTGTCCATGTGCCAACTGGGCCCTGAGTTTCAGCAGAGTTGGAACACCTAGTCTCCAGTTCATTGACCCCACCCAAGAAAACTAACAAGGATGTGGGGATTGACAACCACCATACCAATTGCATGTAAAAGAGTCCCAACCATTGGCTGTAGGGGATCAAAGCCCCATCCTAATTAAAGGTGGAGTGGACATCACCATCCCAGAATCCTCAGGATTGGGGGATGAACTATGGGCTTGAGTGGACTTACTGGTATTCTACAATAGACTTGTGACTCTAGTAATGGAAGATATTACAGCATTGATGTGGAGCATGTGACCCCTGGAGGCTTTGGGGGGCAGAGTTAGGGAAAGACAGGTGTAATACTGGGGCTTTTTCGGAACCTGGGAATCATCCTGAATGTCATTGCAATCACAGATTTATGCAATTATATATCTTCCCATAGCCTGCAGAATTGTGTAGGAGAGAGTGCAAACTACAATGCGAACTATGGTCCATGCTCAGTGGCAATGCCCCATGATGCATTTTTCAATTGCAATTAATGTGCCATACTAGTGAAGGATTTTGCTTATGTAGGAGGGCTTGGGAGGTGTGGGGAGTGGGGCATAAGGGAATTCTTATATTTATTGTTTAACATTTGTGCTGTCTAAATATCTTAAAAATTTTTTTAATGTAAAAAGTAAATAAAAATGATTAATAGTAATGTTAATAAAGGTGAATAAAATGAAATAAGAATAAAATAGAAAAATAAAATCAATTAAAAGTCCAGAAAGATGAGAAAGAAAGGGAAAAAAAGAGAAAAAGAAAAAATGAAGACCAAACAAGATGAGATGGAATGAAAGAAATGCAACAGAAAACAGAAGATGGAAAAATGAAGATAAAAAAAAGAAATAAGGTAAATAGAAAAAATATATGTAAAATAAAAAAGGAAACAAAGAAAGAGAAAAGACAACAAGCAAAAAATAAAGCGAAACATAAAAAAAATGACCCAGGAAAAACAGGCTTCTCTCTTATGTCCCTAGGGACCAGGTCAGACTGCTGATGCTCATGAATAAATCACCCTGCATTTTGCCCTCCACAAGTGAGGTACCCTTTTTTATTGAATAAAATAAAATATAAAAAAACAAGATGTAAAATAAATAATAACTTATGGAAAATATCTTAAACAAAATAAAAATCTCAGTCTATACTTTCCCTATCATGTGCTGCCAGTTTGCTTCCTGATAAACTTTTTTTTTAAATTAATTTATTTTTTATTGTGGGTAAGAATCAAAATTTTCACAATACATACCACTATTTGTAAAATGATATATAAAAATATATGCATATATGTGCATTTGCTTACAAAAATGTTATTTATATATATATATATAAACATATTTTAAGAGGTGCTTAGATTACCTAAAATATTACATGGAACCCACTGGGATTCCCATGTTGCCATCCCAGGGAATGGAGAGGGCCTGCATCTGCAGGCAGGATCATCCCACCCACCATATCCATGGGATATAAGCCCTCTCTCACTTGGAGGTGGAGTGGACATGACCATCCCAGTCCCCTCAGGATTGGGGGAAGAACTATGGACTAGAGTGGACCTGATAAACTTTTAGATCACTCTCTGGATCCCTTCTATTAGGAGGTACCAGGAATTGAACCAGGGACCTCATATATGCAAGACATGAGTTCCTACATTGAGCCACACCCACTCCAAGGGCTAAGTAGGATTCTGAAAGTTTAACTGGCTCTTCCCACCCCTGTTCCCTCAGGTGAGTTTGGCTTTTAATAGTTTGCAGGAGGCAGGTTGGTTAGTCGTCTGTCACTACCCTCTCACTAACCTAAATCCTCTCTCTCCCATGGCAGATGGGTATGACAGCATGTTGTATCAGATACCTCCTCTTCTCCTTGGAGCCACTTCAATGCAGGTTTTAGGCTCATCTGGCCAAACTCACTGAATATAATTCACTGCTCCAGACCCCTCTTCCTCCCAGGGAATGTTCTTTCCCACTTAGTTGGCTGCAGTGAGCCAGGGGTTTTACTGAGGTTATCTGTCTTGAGGGTGGGGTATATTTGCCTTTCCAAAACACAAGGGCAGGTAACTCATGGTTTTCCTTTAACCTCTTTGTCTCTCTGTCCCTCTCCCTCCTGGATGATGCACACATTCCTGTTCTGCAGATCTAGAAAGCAGCTCTCTCAGGTAGCTTTTTATCCTTCCTCCATTGTTTTTTATGACAGTTGAGCTCCGCCTACCTACTTCAATGCCAACTTAACAGAAATCTTCCCCTTTTTTTGGTGATATTCATATGCTTCTATGTATAAATCTCTCTGATATAAAAATAAATTTTTATAATTTATTTTTAAATGAATTAATAGAAAGTAGTCTATAGAAATACAGAGTAAAGAAACTAATGGAACTCATGCTCTAGAAAAATTCTTAGCTATTCTGACATTAAATATCACCAGGAACACAAGTAATGACACTATGCAAAGTTTTCATTGTGAAATTATGAAACCTCAATCTTGCCCATGTTAAAGAAAAGCAGTGTTTTCAGCAATAAAGGGACTGATGTATATAAGGAAAGACTGATTGCATGATAAACATATTGCATGATAAACTCTGTTATAGGATACATTCCTCCAATCTTTAATGGAGTAGTGGTTTTGATAGCATGTTCAGATGAATGGCTACAAAGAAATGCATTCTCGACCAACACAGGAGTCTGCATTTGAAGAGGAATGATGGGAAATACATGTTGAGCACATCTCTTAGGTACAAATTTATTTAGGTGTTAAACTGACAAAATTTTGAGCAGGAGGATACAATGGAAGCCTTGCCAAATTGTATTCAAAGGAGGGGAAAGAAAGGAAACTGGGAGACAATGATGGGGTGAGAAAAAATGAGGGCCCATTTTTTAAAATACATCAGACTCACGAGATAGGAAGAGAGAGCTGATGAAAGACAAAATAGTAAGATATTGGGGTTAGGAATCAAGAAAATGATTAGATCCATGGGACCTGCTTTCAAGATCCTTCCACACCACTGGGACTTCAGTGTACATTTATACTCATTCCCATAATGTTCTTTTACAATCTTTTGCTTCCTTCCACCCTTTTGTTCTTCTTTCCATAGTTTCTTCTTTTACTTCCTTTTTCTTCCCTTCCTTCCTTCCCCTCTTCTTTGCTTCTTCCTTTATTTCATTCTTAAATCAACTTCTTTCTTCCCTCTTCTTTACCTCCATACATCTGTCCTTCTATCACATAATCTTTCCCTCCTTCTTCCATCTCTTCTTCCTGTCCCATCATTTATTTCATCCAAACTAAAATTCCATGGGCAATGAAAATCATGCTCTTCCATACACACTCAGCTGCCTTGTACCCTCCTAGCAGAAACTGCATGAGTTAATTACATTCAATCCATTATCTTTATCTTCATCTGTGCTCTTCAAACTGTCTGGAGAAAAATATAGTACCATGCTGAGAAGATTCATTGTAACTTTATAACTAAAGACCGTCAAAGGCCCTTAATAATATCCAAAATCACACTGCATTTCCAATGCATATGGAGGTTTTCACACTCTGAGATGAGTATTTCATGCTCTCTGTATCCAAATAGCTCAAAAATTGATGGAATGTTTACCTCCCCCTGTACCCACAGTTTGTTCTGTGACTTTGTGGCTCCACCCTGTAAACTTTGAATTAACCTGGCTAGCCCCATGGTTTGTACAATAAGAGACACAATGGTGTGCCATTTCACAATGCGAGCCTGGAGAATCATTGCATGCTTCCTCTCACTCTTGAAACTGTGCCTTTAACATGAGGTCATGTCCTGGATAACATGTTAGGGGATGAGAGACCACATGGGGGAAGAACCCAGTCACTTCGTCAAAAACTTTTGCTCTGAGCAAGTGAGAGAGCTCTGGCTGCATGCACAGAGCTGATTCTAGACACACAGTTTACCATAAATGCATGAGAGAGCTCACCTAAGACAAGAAAAAGCATACCATTGACCTGGACATAAACTTTTAGTATTCTAAGGCTGAGTCTTTGGTGGTTTGTTACACAGCAGTAACATATTGATACATGTATTAGAAGGAATAGAAAGAAATCTATGGTTGTTTTCAACATGGATTTTATACTCAATATACCTGGCTAGGATTGCACTGAGGGGAATTTCTTACAAACAGCAAGCATTAATAAAGCACACAAACATTGCAGCGCTTGTAAATACTCACAGGATATGCAATTGTTTATACCTGTGGCATTTTCTAGTTCTTTGTAGCTGACTGTGTGGTGGAGTTGCTAGTGTGACATTTCTGAGCTGAGTACTTGGAAGTCTTACATATTTTCACTACTCTCTCAAGACTCTGCCATTTCAATGGGAAGAATAGGACCTGTCATCCTGCTGATTAAAAAATATGAATAAAGCCACCCAAATGACCCTTAGCATGAAGGAGTTGCTCCAGGCTTGTGGTCAGAGCAGAACAATCAATACCAGTTGGCTGGGGATGTTTCACCTGTGTACACAATTCTGAAACAGCAGGCGACAATCCTTCACATGCTCATCTTCACTGAATCTTCACATTTAACTAAAAAGCTAGATATTACTTTTATTCTCATTAACAGAGAAGGAAACTGAGCTGAGAGATCACAAGACTGCCTCTCAGACACAGTGGTGGTCAGTGCAGCTGTTACATAATCTGGGTGAATTTATTTGAAATAAGGATCTTTGCTGGTATAAAGCAAAGGATTTCTTGATGAGATCATCCAAGATTATCCAGATGGGTCCTAAATCCAACAACATGTGTCCTTGTAAGGAGAAAACAGAAGAGACACACAAAAGGCAGAGGAGAATGTCATGTGAAGACAGAAGCAGAGATTGGAGTGATGCAGCCGCAAGCCCAGGAAAATGAGAGTCATAAGAATCCAGAATAGATCTGGGAGTGTTCACTCCAACAGGTTTCAGAACTAGCACAGCCCTGCAGACACCTTGTTTCTGGGTTTTAGGCCTCCAGAACTGTGACAGAATAAATTACTTTTGTTCTAAGTCACCCAATCTGTGATTGATTGTTACAGCAGATGCAGGACAATAATCCACACAACGAACTCATACCTGAAGTATCATCTACAGCTGCATTCACATACAACACAGGGATAACTAGTTAGTACAGGGAACATGTGGTTCAAAATGCATAAATTATTTGCCATCTAGTCCTTTACATGTAAAGGCTGCTGACCCATGCTCCAAGTCATTTTCAATAGGTGATAATATATCCAAAGTTCTGTGATATGCTTTGAATATCCAACTAGTTTATAGACAAAGAAAAATGTCAAATGAGTTTGAATTCATGTATGTGTTTTTTCCCATATACAACAATGGAAGAATTGGATCAAGGTGATGTGTGCCGTGATTATGCTTTCATTTTAACCAAACATGAGGCTTGCTTTACCCCCAAGGAAACACAATACCATCCATTTCTCTACAGCCTGTATGCAGTGCTTGCACTAGATGTCAGGATGACATTTCAAGGAGAATCCTGTTTAGGTTGAGTGTGGCCAGGGGATATTGCCACATCTCTGAGTCAGGCATGGAGAATCAGGGTCACTTAGAGCAGGTAGAGGCTCACAAACGGCCCTTTTGGAGTACCCTACAGGATAGGTCATATCTGAAGGAGGAGACCCTTTTCAGGAGGAATAGATCCATTGATAAGGAAAGAATACGCATCTGGATGAAACCTGAACCTGTAGAGACAGAACGGGCAGAAATGTTTATTTTTATATATGGGCACTGAGCATATCTTGGTGAGAATCATACCCTTAACTTGTTTGTTTCTAATTTCTAATTGACCAACAGCTTCTTGGGAACATCATGGACTCTTCTGATTTTGCCATGGCCTAATATTGGGGGCTTTCCTTTTTGTACATTACCAGTCCCTTGATATACACAATATCAACTTTCTTTTTTTTTTTTTTATTATGGGTAAAAATCAAAATTCTCACAATACATACAAACATTTGCAAAATGATATATAAATATATATGCATATATGTGTATTTGCTTACCCAAAATATTACACGGAACCCACTGGGATTCCCATGTTGCCCACCTCCCACACCTCCCACCACATCCCACACAAATATCACCCACAGTGTGGCCCACCACCCTCAATGAACTTACATATCCTGGAGCCTTGCCACCAACCACAGACCACAGTTCACACTGTAGACCACACTCTCTCCCACTCAGTTCTGAGTGGTGTGTGCTGATTTAAAATGGCCTACATCCGTTGCCACAACAGTACTCAGGACAACCTCCAACTCCCAAAGAAGCCCCTGTATTTCAACTGCTCATCCCCTCCCTGCCCCAAAAGTGTCAAGTGGCCACTGGCTCCACCTCATTGTTATAATTTCTTGCATTGCTAGAATCACCATATGTGAACAAGAGAATACCATCAAGTCCACTCTAGTCCATAGTTCTTCCCCCAATCCTGAAGGGACTGGGATGGTGATGTCCACTCCAACTCCAAGTGAGAGAGGGCTTATATCACATGGATATGGTGGGTGGGATGATCCTGCCTGCAGATGCCAGCTCTCTCCATTCCTTGGGATGGCCATTGCCCATCGTTGTCTCCTCACAAGGTGACTTGGATGAGTCCATTGAGCTGTAGGGTAGGAGTTGCAGCTTCACCTAGATTTCATGCACACCTGGCACATAGGTAGGCGGGAGGCTCCAGTCTCTGGAAGTATACCTAAAAACTCGAGCATCACATATAGGTTTGAATAGAAGGGAATGGTGAACCATGTGCAGGGAGGACTTATTTGAGTCTAATTCTGTCACTTTCAGGAGCACAGATTCCAAAATAGAACCCACTAATAAGGAATCAGTCTCTGGGGCTATCCCCCCTTATATAGGACCAGGGTGTCTCCAGAGCTCTCAGGAACCCCACTGAGTTAGATGTTCTATGATGATGTTCTATGAGCTCCTACTGAGGTGTGCGTAAGAGTTACCTCTGGGATGACCTCCCGAATCTCTTTGAAGTCTCTTAGCCACTTGAACGCATTTGTCTTTACCATTTCCCCCTTTTATTCAAGGTATTTTTCCATTTGTGTTGCCAGTTGGCACTTGGTATTAATCCCTCATTGCCAGAGAGGCTCATCCCCGGGAGTCATGTCCCACGTTGGGGGGAAGGTAATGCAATCATATGCTGAGTTTGGCTTAGAGAGAGGCCACATTTGAGCAACAAGGAGGTCTCAGGTGGCAACCCTTAGGCACCCCACAACTGCAGGCTAAGTCTCATTTACAAGAGCAAAGACTCACAAGGGTAGTCATCAATAAAAAAAAAACACATCAGTGGGTCATCCTATTTTGACAGGCACTGTCCCCACACTCAGAGGACAATTGCTGCTCCCTTGGAGACTGTGGCAGAGCTCTCCAGGCTAGAAATTCAGATTCCCTCTTTTATTGTATAATTATCCACCCATCGTGACCATGCCCCATCTCCGGATCCTTTGAATGATTTTGAATATCTTTCATGTATATTCAGATGAACCAATCCCCACGAAACCACCCCTCAGACACCCCCCACAATAATCCCCCACAGTACCCATTGTAACCCTTCTGTGATCCAAATCCTCCATGAACATTTAGTCCATAAAATAATCAAATACACTTACTAGGAAAAAGAAACAAGTCTGATAATCTTACATGCAAGAGACAAACATAAGGAAACTCAGGGGGGAAAAAAAAAGAGAGAGAAGGAAAAAAAACAAATAAACAAAGAACAAAACAAAATAAAATATAATTAGTGGATTGGGACATTCAAAAAATGGGCAAAAAAGCAAAGGAAATGCCTTTAAAATAT
>JAKSZT010031697.1:2313783-2457153 GCA_026826555.1 Tolypeutes matacus
GGGCCTGCATCTGCAGGCAGGATCATCCCACCCACCATATCCATGGGTTATAAGCCCTCTCTCACTTGGAGTTGGAGTGAACATCACCATCCCAGTCGCCTCTGGATTGGGGGAAGAACTATGGAATAGAGTGGACTTGATGGTATTCTCTTGCTCACATATGGTGATTCTTGCAATGCAGGAAATTATAACAATGAGGTGGAGCCAGTGGCCACTTGACAGTTTTTGGGTAGGGAGGGGATGAGCAGTTGAAATACAGGGGCTTCTTTGGGAGTTGGAGGTTGTCCTGAGTACTGTTGTGGCAATGGATGTAGGCCATTTTAAATCAGCACACACCACTCAGAACTGAGTGGGAGAGAGTGTGGTCTACAATGTGAACTGTGGTCTATGGTTGGTGGCAAGGCTCCAGAATGTGTAGGTTCATTGGGGTTGGTGGGCCACGCTGTGGGAGATGTTTGTGTGGGATGTGGTGGGAGGTGTGGGGGGTGGGCAACATGGGAATCCCAGTGGGTTCCGTGTAATATTTTGGGTAATCTAAGCACCTCTTAAAATATATGTATATATATATATATAAATAACATTTTTGTAAGCAAATACACATATATGCATATATATATATATATCATTTTACAAATGTTTGTATGTATTGTGAGAATTTTGATTTTTACCCATAATAAAAAAATAAAAAATAAAAAAAAAAGAGAAAAAAAAATAAAGTTAATACTAATAAAAAAAAAAAAAGAACAAAGAAGAAGAAGAAAACAAAATAGATGGGATAGAAATTGACACCCTTAAGTTGTGGGCCTATGAAAAAATGTTGTCTCTAAGAGCCACAACAGAAAACAGAAGGCAGAAAGATGCAGGAAGGATAAGCGATAGTGTGTAATACAGAATCAATATATACAGCGAGTGGGAAATTACTGAATAAGAAGCCCAGCAAAGAAGCGTCCAGCTGGCAGCACCTATTTAAAAAAAAAAAAATAGAAGGAAAAAGGAAGCGGGGAGGATAACGGTGATAATAGCAATAGACCAGAAAGTAACAGAGAGAAACCAAAGATCCACACTGGCAAGCACTCAAACAGAGCTAAGGGGGGTTAATGATTCCCCTAGGGTCCACGTGGATACTTCCAGCCTACTTGTGTTTATCAATCAATTTCCCCACAGGGTTCTATATGCAGGTCCTGAAGCAGCTTTTAGCTATTAAACTAAATTAAAAAGAATTTATTTTTCATTTGTTGAGGTGACCTCACTTTTTTTTTTTTTTTTTTAGCCAAATGCAGGACCCAAAATAATTCCTCCTCTTGACCAACCCCCTTACGGAAGGGACCCTAGCTGGGCCCCTGGAAATTAATGAAGCGTGTCCCACTTTCCAGATTCCCCAGGTTAGGTGAAGCTCTGATGTTAGTCAGTGAGGTGTGCTAAAGACGGCGGATTCCGTCCCTTTTGGCGCCGAGCTCCAGCGTCACTGGTCTGCTCAGTAAATCAGTTTGAGTGCAGATTCGCATCTGCTCTCAGCCTAATGGTGCTTCAGGTCAGCTTATCTGCTCCCCAAAGCTATGGGGCGGTGTAGGCAGCCAGATCGATATCTAAAAATATAAAATACCCTTCCCTGTCTTCCAACAGAACCCTCCCTTTATTGGGAAGTGTCCCTTCCTCCTGGCTCCGCAGAGGCCTGGGTCTTATCCCTGGGTGGCTAGGGAAATCAGCTGCGTTTCCGACCAAAATCTCCCCTCCGGTTCACTGGGTGCTGATTAGCTCGTTTGCTTTGTTCACACAAGGTCCAAGGGGCGCCAGGCAGCCAGATCCCCAGAAAATAAAACTTTTTCGCCCCGCCCACGGCTCCAAATGGCCATTTTATTTTTTTTTCCCTAACCGCGGGGCTCAGCCGCCTGTGCCAACCTCCACTGGCATCCTCAAAACTCACGAATCTCCACCGTTCGGTCCACGCCACCGATCTACGCAGATAGATGTCCCAAGCTTCTCACTCCACGCGTGCACAGCACAGACCCTGAGGCAGGACCCCATCCACAATCAGCCTTGCTCTGGGAGCTTGCAGTTTGCGCCCTCCTACACTAACGCCATCTTGGCCCCTCTCCTCAACTTTCTTGACACGCATGTTTATGGACAAAGGAACAACTCCATGTTCTTTAAAAGTCCTGGAAAACATATAACAGGTGCCTTTCCTTTTGTTTTCATAATTTTGGGGAATTCCTGCAAGATGAAAGTTCTAGCCGAAAGGCAAAATGTGGCCTCTTATTTCTACATTTTTCACATAGAATGATTTATATGTGTTTTATCCATGGTGTAGCATGTATCAATGCTTGATTGCTTTTTTTTTTTTGGCTGAAAAATATTCTATTGTATGGATATACCAAAACGCGATTATTGATTTATTACTTGATGGACATTTGGACTGTTTCCACCTTTTCTCATAGGGCTGCTATGAACATTTAAAAAAAATATTTTGTTTGGATATCGTTTTTACCCTCGGACTGGAAGTAATGGATGACATGGTAATATGATGTTTAAAATGTTGAGGATTGCACAAACTATTTTCCATAGCAGCCACAGCATATCAAATTCTCAGCAGAAAATTACAAGGGTTAGTATTTCTCAACATCCTCGCCAACACTGTTAACTTCGGTTTCTTGCCTCAGCCATTGCACTGGCTGTGACGTGCTTACCATTTATTTTTGAAACACATCAATTTTATTGATATATATTAATAAAGAATAAATCCATTGGATCTCACTGACTGTCAACGTAGATACTATCCTAAATAGTGGGGCTCTTGAGGGCTCTGGAGACATCCAGATACTATATTCATGGCAGATAGCTCAAGAATTTGGTGCCTTGCCAGTGGGCCCTACTTTGGAATTTATGCTCCCCGGTGTGACAGATTTGGACTCAGTTGTGGTTTCCCTATACATGGATCTTCTGTCCTTCTATTTAAACTTATAGTTAGTACTAGAGCTGGTATGTGTATGTTCAAGAGACTTAAATCTTTGGGCTGTCCATGTGCCAGCTAGCTTTGAATCTCAACTGAGTTGCAACACCTATTCCCCAATCCATTGGACTCACCCTGGACAACAAACAAGGAGGTGATGATGGACAACTATCATAATAAGGAATTGAGAGAATCTACAACTGCAAGCAAGAGAGTCCCATCGATTAGCCCCATGGGATCACAGCCCCCACGGGATCACAGCTCCCTCTCAACCAGAGGAGATGTGGACATCACCATTCCAGAATCTTCAGGATGAGGAGTGAACTATGAACTAAAGTAGACTTACTGGCATTGTACTATAGAATTATTGTGATTCTAGCAATGGAAAAAATTATATCATTCTTATGGAGGCAGTAGCCACTTGAAGTTCTGAGGGCAGAAAGGGAAAAACAGGTGTAATCTGGGGCAATTTTGAGTATTGGGAATTGTTCTGAATGACAATGCAATGACAGATGCAGGCCATTATATATCTTGCCATAACCTACAGAATTGGGTTGGAGAGAGGGTAACTAAAATGTAAACTTTAATCCATGCTTAGTGGAAATGCCCCAAAATGTGTTCATCAATTGCAATGGATGTACCTCACTAATGAAGGATGTTGTTAATGTTGGAAAATGTGGTAGGTGTGGGGAGCAGATCATATATATTTTTTGTGACACTTGTTTAATTTAAGTATCTTTTTAAAAAAGAAAGAAAGAAAGAATAAATCCATACAAAGTGTACAATCAATGGAATTTATTATAATCACATAGTTGTACATTCATCACACCAATAATTTTTAGAGCATTTCCATTATTCCAGTAATAATAATAGTAAAACTAAAAAAACAAAAACAAACAAACAAAACTCAAAGACTCTCATTCTCTTTATGCTTCCCCTGCCATATATAACTGCTATTCCATTTCCTTCTCTCTAGTATATCTGTATTTATATTTTTTAAACATAGTAATATATGCATTATCCCCCATATTTTCTATTATGCAGTCCCATGTTACATTTCTTTTACTTTCTTTCTAGCAATATGAATGTCCTAGGTCTTTCCCTTTCAACCACCGACATACCCATGCAATAGTTCTGCTACTCACAAACAGCATAATGTGCTCTTACCCTTTCCATTTATTTCCAAAGATTTGAAAGCAACCCTTTAACCAGCTCTGCACAGAGCAAATATCAGTTTTAAATTCTTTACCCACATTCTATTTTCTGGTGACCTATATTCTAATTATTAATTCCATTATTTATATAACATATTTATTTCATAATTTTACAATCATATAGTTTTTTATCCTTTTGTGTCTGATTTGCTTCACTCATCATAATGTCCTCCAGGTTCATCAATATTGTCATGTGCTTCCCTACTTCATGTCTTCTTACTGCTGCACAATATTCCATCCTGTGTATACACCATAACTTTTTTATCCATTCATCATTTGATGGACATCTGGGTTCTTTCCAACCTTTGGCTATCATGAATAATGTCACTATGAACATCTGTGTGCAGATGTCTATTTCTGGCACTGCTCTCAGTTCTTCTGGGTATATACTTAGCAATGGTATAGCAAGGTCTTATGGCAAATCCATATTCAACTTCCTTAGGAACTGTGAAACAATACTACACATTGGCTGTACCATTCTACATTCCCACCAACAGTGAATGAGTGTTCCTATCTTTGAACATAATATCCAACATTTACAGTTTTCTGACTTTTTATTAATGGTCATTCTAGTAGGTGTGAAATGATATCTCATTGTAATTTTGATTTATTTTCCCTAATCTCCAGTGATGTTGAACATTTTTGGATGTTTCTTTGCCATTTGCATTTCTTCTTTGGAAATTGTCTTTTCAAGCCTTTAGCCCATTTTTTCAATTGGGTAGTTTTTTTATTTTTCATTTTTATGATCTCTTTATATATTATGGATGTTAAGCTTTTATTGGATATGTGATTGACAAATATCTTCTCCAATTGAGTTGACTGCTTTACAACACTTTGAAAATATCCTTTAAAGTGCAAAAGTGTTTAATTTTGAGGGGTGAAATTTATCTAATTTTTCTTTTGTTGCTCATGCTTTGCATGTAAAGTTAAGAAATTCATGACCACCACAAGATGTTGAAGATGTTTTCCTACATTTTTTTTCTGAGTTTTATGGTTCTTATTTTTATACTTAGGGCCTTGATCCATTTTGAGTTAATTTTTGGATAAAGTGTGAAAGAGGGGTCTTCTTCCTTTCTTTTGGATATGACTATCCAGTTCTCCCAGCAAAATTTGAGGAATAGACTCTTCTTGCCCAGCTTTATATGCTTTATGTCCTCAGTTAAGTTTATTCCTAAATATTTTATTGTTTCATTTGTCATTATAAATGGAATCTTTTTTTCTAATTTCCTTTTAGAATTGCACATCAGAAGATCATGGCACCAGACCCTGGATATTGATGATTGTACTTATGAACGCTATCTTTTGAAATTGAAGTATTATATGCTGCCTAAGTTACCATCTGAGGGCATCCTTGTTGCTCAAATGTGGCCTCCCTTTAAGTGAAACTGAGCATATAAATGTACTATCTTCCCCCTGGTGTGTGACATGACCCCTGAGGATGAGACTCCGTGGGACCAAGGGATAATTACCAAGTGCCAAGTAGCAATGCACCTGGAAAAAGACATTGGCCATAAGAGGGGGATGGTAAATACAAATGAATTTTTATGGCAAAGAGATTTCAAAATGAGTCAGGAGGGACAACTAGCAAGATGGTGGCAGAGTAAAGAGCACTTAGAACCAGCTCTTGCTAAGGGGCAGTTGATGATCACCCAGAGTTATCTAGAGCACTTGTTTGGAGGGGTCTCCTGGAATTGCATCCTGCAATATCCTTGAAAGAACAGAATAAGAAGACTGCCCATCTGCAGAGAAGTTTCATAAGTAGCACCCCATGTCATGGAGGCCATTGTCCATCCTACACTGGAGGCACAAGCCACCTCGGGAGCTGTTCCACGCTGGAATTGAAATCTCCACTTCCCAAAATGGGGGAATAAGAGACTGTTGGGCACCAACTTCAGCTACTGATTAGTAAATTTGTTGGGCTTAAGTATAATCCTAAGAAGAGCTAATGTTTGAACCTATCCAAGTCAGAAAGAGGCCAGTGGCTGCCATCTTAACTCTGCACCTGACATGAGGAGAAGCTGGGCTGACTGAAAATCACAGTGCTGGTAAGGAGAGGCTTTTTTACATCTAGATCAGATTGCTGATCTAGCCTAAGCCCCAGGTCCACTTTGGGAAGGAAGGAAGCTGGGGGAGGGATGTTGCGTCAGCCTCTACAGAAAATTAGCGGCCATGCCACAGAGGCCAGTGATAATCCTACTTTGACAATGCAAGCCACCCCAGGAGCTATACTGTGGCAGGAATTGTAAGCTCCATTTCACAAAAACAGGGGAGGAAGAGATGATTGGCCACCGATTTCAGCTACTGATTAGTAAATTTGACTGGCTAAAGTATAACCCTAAGAACAGCTAAAGTTTAAGTCTTTCCAAGTCAGATGGAGTCTGGTAGCCACTATTTTGAGACCACCCCCAGCAGGAAGTGAAGCCCAGCTGACTGAAAATCATAGTGACAGTAGAGACTGGTTTCTTTTACCCATATTGGCCTACATCCCTAGCCTAGGCTTCAGCCCCACCTCTAGCAGGGAGGAACCTGATGGACCCTGCACCAGTCTATCCAGGTAACTATAGGTACATTTAGCTGGCACAGACTGAATAATTGGAAATCTACTGGGGCAACTGTGGTCATCTTGCACCTGCACTGTATAGAATCTTGCCCATACTTGCAGCTCCATCCCTATCCCAATCAGGGAAGAAAAGGGCGTGATGCTTCAGCCCTCTCTCTGTGCAACTACAGTCTAGGCCTGCATAACTTGGATTATTCCACACAGCTGTGGCTCTGTCCCAACCCCTGAAAAAGGAGAAAGTTGGGAGAAGCTTCATTGGTCCTTGGGGCAATGAGGGTAGCTTGAGCCTCCACTGCTTATAGCACCAACTACATCCTTGGCTCCTAATACACAACCAGCAAGGAAGAAAGGGCAGGAAGTCCTAGACTAAAGAGAAAAATTGCACCCAGAATAAATACTCTAGTAAGCCAGATGCCAAAACACCAACAAAAAATTACAATCCACACCAAGAAATGGGAAGATATGGCCCACTTACAGATACAAGATAAGACCCAAATGACATAAAGGAGTTGAGACAACTAATCATAGATGTTCAAACAAATCTCTTTAATAAATTCAATGAGATGGTTAAAGAAATTAAGGATATTAAGAAGACATTGGATGAGCACAAAGAAGAATTTGAAAGCATTCATAGAAAAATAGCAAATCTTATGGTAATTAAAGGTGCAATAAATGAAATTAAAAATACACTGGAATCATATAATAGTAGTGTATTAGTCAGCCAAAGGGGTGCTAATGCAATATACCAGAGATTGGTTGTTCTTTATAAAGGGTATTTATTTGGGGTAGAAGTCCACAGATACCAGTCCATAAAGCATTAAGTTTCTTCTCTCACCAAAGTCCATTGCCACGTGTTGGAACAAGGCAGCTGCCAGGGTTCAGGCTTCTTGGATTCCTCTCTTCCCAGGGCTGCATTTCTCTCTGGGCTTAGCTCCTCTGGTTCCTCCACAAGGTCAACTATAGACTATCAGGCAAACGGCTCACTTCTCTTCTTCTGGAGCCTTCTCTCCAACATCAAAACTCCAACATCAAAACTGCTCCCTCCTTTGCCTTGCATTTTATATTTGATTCCCCTGACCACCAAGGGGTGGGTCTCAAGGCCCTACTGAAGTGCCCCAGTCAACACCCTAATCATAACTTAATCATGCCCAGATTAAAAGATCAGTTTACAAGCATGATCCAATTATAATAATTCATAATTACATCAAATTGCCAAACAGCTACATTCCACTCTCTGAATTCCAAAACTACATTATAATAGTTAAAAAAAAATTAAATCAGTAACAGTTCAAGTACAAAATCATATCATAGGTAGTTTAAAGAAATACAGTTTGCCTTCAGGCAAAATCCCATCTGCTGTAGACCTCTGAAACTTACAAAACCATTTAACTGCTTCCAATACACAAATGGAAAGACAAAAGAAAAACATTTTCATTATCATAAGGAGAAACTGGGATGTTAAACATGAGTCATGGATCCTCTACAGTTCAGTAAACCTGCAGGGCATCCTCCATTCAATTTCAAAGTCTGAGAGTCATTCTTAAAATGATGGTTTCTTCTCCTTGGGGCCACATGGGGACCCACCCTTTCCACAGGCTTGTCCAAGGGCCATATTCTTGGTTCCACCCTCATCAAGTATCTGGGTGTCAACCAAGCTCCAGACCTCACCCTCCAAGAGTGTTGGGGTGATTGCCACACCTTACTCAATCCTTCTGTTAGAGTCTTAGCCCCCGTAGTACAGTGAGGTGAAGACAACATTCCCCCTAACATTTGGCATACAGGTTTAACCCTCTTAGAGTAATGGGTTGACCACCTGGCCTTCTCTAGTCCATGGGGTACAGGAGCACCCCTCTCAAACCTATGGGGTGCTGACCTTAACCACCCTAATCTTTGAGGAATGTGCTCCACCCTCTCTGCACCCTGGGGTGGCAAAACTCTCCCAGAACATCAGGTGGGGACATCCATCCTCTTCAACTGCTGTGGCAAACTCACCCTGTCTGTACACATTGGTGAGGGTCCTCTCTTGGCCCAAGAAGATGTCTTAATTCCAGATCTCTGCTTCCATGGTTTTCTTCTTAAAGCTGATTCTCCTTCAATCTCTCCTTTCCATTTCCTTTTTTGTCCAAGCTGACAGTGGTTTTGTTCATACAGCTCTCTCAAAAACTTTGTTGATTTAGCATGCAGGAAGCAGGGGTCCAAGCCATCAGACAGTAAGACTTCCCACAAGTCTTTCCTAGATAACTGCATCTTCAATTCTGATTTATAAGATCCAAGTTTAGTAAAGTCTTCAAATGGGGCATTTTCATCTGGGAATTTGATTTCCAGAAACTTGGAAGTTCTGGAATCAGTTTCTGTTTTCTTTGTGCCCAAAAGTTTAGTCCTTAGTGTATTTCGCACATCTAGTATTTTGCTATAAGCTGCAAGGAGAAGCCAAGCCACATTCTCCAGGTTTACTTTGGAAAGTACTTCAGCTAAATGCTCCAGTTTGCCATTTTCAAATTCTGTCTTCCATATAACACCAGGAGTTAATCTTGCTAAGTTATCTGCAACATTAAAATATGTATTGCCTTTCCTCCAGTTTCCAATAATAGTTTCATCATTTACTTCTAAGGCATCATAGAAAGTCTCTTTAGCATCCATATTACTATCAACAGTCTCTTCAAAGTGATCTAGGCCTTTCCCATCAAGCATTTCACAATTCTTCCACAAAATACCTCTTGCCCATTCCAACATTTTGGTAATTGCAAAAGCACTTCCCCACTCCTCGGTACAAAATTCTGTATTAGTCAGCCAAAGGGGCACTAAGCTATATACCAGAGATTGGTTGTTCTTTATAAAGGGTATTTATTTGGGGTAGAAGCCCACAGATACCAGGCCATAAAGCATTAAGTTTCTTCTCTTACCAAAGTCCATTGCCACGTGGTGGAGCAAGACAGCTGCTGACATTTGCCAGGGTTCAGGCTTCTTGGGTACCTCTCTTCCCAGGGCTGTGTTTCTCTCCAGTCTTAGCTCCTCTGGTTCCTCCACAAGGTCAGCTGTAGACTATCAGGTGAACCGCTCACTTCTCTTCTCCTGGGGCCTTCAAAAAACTGCTCCCTCTGTCCTTTACCTTGCCTTTTATATTTGATTGCCCCACCCACAAGGGGTGGGCTCAAGGCCTTATTGAAGTGGCCCAGTCAATACCCTAATCATAACTTAATCATGCCCAGATTAACAGATCAGTTTACAAGCATGATTCAATTATATTTTTGGAATTCATAATTACATCACATTGCCAAACGACTACAAGCAGATTCGAAGAGGAAGAAGAAAGGATTAGTGAGCTTGAAGAAGTGGCCTCTGAAAGTGAACATATAAAAGAACAGATGAAGAAAAGATTGGAAAAAATTTGAGCAAGTTCTCAGGGAAGTAAAAGACAGCAAAAGATGTGCAAATGTATGTGTCATGGGTGTCCCAGAAGGAGAAGAGAAGGGAAAAGGGACTGAAGAAATATTTGAAGAAATAATGGTAGAAAATTTTCCTACTCTACTGAAGGACATAGATATCCATGTCCAAGATGCATAATGTACTTCCACCCAAAAAAATTGGAATAGACCTGCTCTGAGACACATACTAGTGAGAATGTCAAATGCCAAAGACAAAGAGAGAATTCTGAGCAGCAAGGGAAAGCAAAGCATAACATATAAGGGATGGCCAATAAGATTAACTGTTGATTTCACACCAGAAACCATGGAGGCAAGAAGACAGTTGTATGATATATTTAAGATACTGCAAGAGAAAAACTTCCAGCCTTGAATCTTATATCTGGCAAGGTTGTCTTTTGAAAATGAGGGCAAGTTTAGAATATTCACAGGTAATCAGAAACTGAGAGTGTTTGTAACCAAGAGACCTGCTTTGCAGGAAATACTAAAGGGTGTGCTTTAGCCTGAAAAGAAAAGACAGGAGAGAGGTGCCTGGAAGAGAATCTAGAAATGAAGATTATATCAATAAAAATAACTAAAACTGTCCAAAGAGTGGTGGAAATAAAATATGACAGATAAAATCCAAATATCCGGGAATAAACTTAACATATGATGTAAACACTCATATCTGGAAAACTATAACTCATTTTTTAAAAAAATTAAAAAAGACTTAAATAATTGGAAGAATATTCCATGCTTATGGATTGAAAGACTAAATATTAAAATATCAATTCTACTCAAATTGATATACCAATTTATTGCAATCCCAATAAAAAATTCCACCAGCATTTTAAAAAATAAATTGAAAACATGATTATCAAATTTATTTGGAAGGGTAAGGGGTTCTGAATAGCCTGAATCATCTTAAAAAGAAAAGTGAAGTTGGAAGTCTCTCATTTCCAGACTGTAAGTCATATTTCCCAAGTACATTGGTAAAAACAGCATGGTAATTGCATAAAGACAGACACATAGACCAATGGAACTGAAATGTTGGTTAAAAAACAGACTCTCACATCTATGGTTAACTGATTTTTGACTAGCCTGTCAAACCCATCCAACTCAGGCAGAACAGTCCATTCAACAAATGGTGGTGAGAAAATTGAATATCCATAGCAAAAGGACAGAAAACCCATATCTCACACTTTATACAAAAATTAACTCAAAATGAATCCAAAACCTAAATATAAAAGCAAGAACCATAATGCTTCTAGAAGAAAATGTGAGAAAATATCTTCAAGACCTGGTGGTAAGTGGTGGATTCTTAAAGGAGATAAGAGGAGGACTGAGATGGGCTACTGCTATTTAATGTCTGTAGAAGTTTTAATTAGTTTTACTGAAAAGTGTGGAAATGTGCAGTGTTGATGGTAACACATTATAGTGAGTAACAGCTGGTTTATAAATGGGCATGTTGCTGAAAATGGTAGTCGAGGAATGTAAGTGCCAATTGACAGAAAGCTAGAAATAATGTACAGGTTGAATAGCACAATAAACCCAGAGGTGGATGAGATTAATGGTTGATGATACAGATGCAAGTGTCCTTTGTGAGCTAGAGCATATGTACATCAGTATTGCAGGGTGGTGGGAATGTGGAGAAGCATGGGAAAAATACAACTGGAGTGATCTATGGAGTATGGTTAACAGTAATATTATAATATTCTTGCATCTGTGCCAATGATGTACTGTGTTGATAATGGGGGAGTATGGAAAATGTGTGCCAAATGCATGCTGTGGAACTTGAATAATTGGATGATATTATCTCATAACCTGTAATAAATTTTTCATCACAGTGTGGTGTGTTGATAGAGGGGTGTTGTTTTGGAATTCTGCACATGTGCATGATTGTTTTGTAAGTTTACAACTTCTGTCATAAAAATATATTTAAAAAATAATAATAGGATCGGTTTCAGGAAAAATATACCAAATGTAAGATAAGGTCTATAATTAGTAGTAAGATTTTGACAATATTCTTTCATAATTTGTAACAAATGTTTCATGACAAAGCATGGTGTTGGAGGAAGGTTGATGAATGGGACCCCAGTATGACGTTATGAATGTTTGCTTTTTAACTTCACAACTTTTACTATACACTTATTGTTTATGTATGTTCATGTATAAATGATATAAAAAATAATAATAATAAGGTGGTTTGGGGGAAAATACTTTGTTTTGTAGTAATATTTTGAGGATGCTCTTTAACCATTAGGTAAAAATGTTTCACAACAATGCAAGGTATTATTGGTGGGGTGAGGTATGAGGGCCCTGTGTGATGTTCTGTATGTTTGTTTTGTAAGTTCACTTATTGTTTATGTATGTTCATGTATGAGCAATATATTTCAATAAATTAAAAAAATGAGTAGGGAGGTCATTCCAAACCTTATGCTTATGAATGTCTCAGCAATATCTCATTGATTGCCACAGTAAATATTGCTGCAAATAGCAGGGCTCCTGAGGGTTCTAGAGAAATACAGAAACTATAGTCAGAACAGACAGCTCAGGAATTTTGTGCCTTGCAAGGGGACCTTACCTTGGAATTTATGCTCCTCAGTGTGACAGAGGTATTCTCATTTGTGGTTTCCCTACACATGGCTCTTCTTCACCTTCTATTTGAACCTATAGTTAGTACAGTACTTGATAGATATTTGTCCAAGAGACATAAATCTTCAGTCCATCCATGTGCCAGTTGTTCAGCAGATTTACAACACCAAATTTCCAGTTCATTGGACTCATCCAGAACATCTAAGAAGGTGATGATGATGGACAATGCCCATCCCAAGGAGCAGAGAGATTCTGCAACTGCAAGAAAGATAGTTTCATCCATCTTACCCAGGAATCTAAGCCCCCTCTCAAGCAGAGGTAGAATGGGATCACCATTCCAAAACACTCAAGATTGGGGAATGAACAATGGATTAAATTAGACTTACAATTATTGTACTATAGACTTATTGTTATTCTAGCAATGGAGGAAATTTTATCATTGATGCAGAGGCAGTGACCACTGGAGGTTCTGTGAGGAGAGAGAGGAAAATGTAGGTGTAATATGGGAGCATTTTCAGAACTCCCATATTATATGATGTTGAAATGACAGATACAGGCCATTATATATTTTGTCTTAAGTTAAAAAATTGCATGGGACAGAGTGTAATCTAAAGTTTCTCTAAGAAAAATTTTAAAAGTAAACAAAAAAAAAGTGAATAGAAACGCTATTCATTTTTGCATATTGGATATTTTGCATATTAATCTTGTATCTTACCACTTGGCTGAACTCGTCTATTCATTATACTAGTTTTGTGGTGGATATTTCAAAATTAACTAGATATAGGATCATATCTACAGTGAATAGTAAAATTTTACTTCGTCTTTTTCTATTGGGGTACATTTTATTTCTTTATCAAGCCTGATTGCTCTAGCTAGAAATTATAATGCAATTTTTATTTATAATTGTGATAGTTTGCATCCCCATCTTCTTCCTGATCTCAGTGGGAAAGCTTTCACTCTTTCACCATTGAGTTCAATGCTAGATTTAAATATTTCATATATGCACTTTACCATACTGAGAAAGCTTCCTTCTATTCCTATCTTTTGGAATGTTTTTATCAAGAAAAGATGCTGTATTTTGTCAAATAATTTTTCTGCATGATTTTAGAGAATCATATGATTTTTTTCTTCAATATATCAAAGAGGTTTATTACACTAATTGATTTTCTTATGTTGAACCACCCTTCATACTTGGGATAAAACCCACTTGATCTTAGTGTACAATTCTTTCAATGCACTTTGAGATTCTGTTTGCAAATATTTTGTTGAGGATTTTTGCATTTATATTCATTAGAGATTTTTTGTCTATAATATTTTTTTCATAGTATGTTTGTCTGGCTTTGGTATTAGGGCATTGACTTCATATAATAAGTCTGGTAGTATTCTTTCTTGTTCGATTTTTTGGATGAACTTGAGCAAGATTTTTATTAGGCCATCTTTGAATGACAGAATTCACCTGTGAAGCCTTCTGATTCCAGGCTTTACATCTTTGTGTGTTTTTTTTTGATGACTGTTTCTATCTGTTCATTTGTGATTGGTTTGTTGATGTCTTCTATTTCTTCTAGGATCAGTGTATGTGGTTTTGGTGTTTCTAGAAATTTGTCTATCTCATCTACTTTGTATAGATTTTTGGTATACTATTGTTCATAGTTTCCTCTTATTATCTCTCTTATTTCTTTGGGGTCAGTGATAATTACCCCATTTTCATTTCTGATATTATTTAGTTACATATTCTTTATTTTTCTCTTCATTAGTCTAGTAACCATTTGTTGATTATATTGATCTTCTCAAAGAGCCAAGTTTTGGTTTTGTTGATTCTCTCTATTGTTTTGTTGTTGTTGTTCTTGACTTCCTTTATTTCTTCTCTGATCATTACTCTTCCTTTCCTTCAACTTGGTTTGGGATTAGTTTGCTGTTATTTTTCTAGCCCCTCTAGGTGTGCAGTGAGATCTTCTATTTTTGCTCTTTCTACTTTTTTAATGTAAGCATTGTTCACTATAAATTTCCCTCTCAGCACTGCCTTTGCAACGTCCCATTGGTTTTGATATGTTGTGTTCTCATTTTCATTTGTCTCAAGATAGTTTCTCAATTATCTTGCAATTTCTTCTTTGATTCATTGATTATTTAAGTGTGTGTTGTTTAATCTCAATGTATTTATGAATTTTCCCTTCCCCCATCCATTACTACCTTCAAGCTTCATTCCTTTATGATCAGAGAAAGTGTTTTTGTACACCTTCTATCTTTTTTAAATTTTTTGAGACTTGTCCTGGGACTCAACATATCTTATGGTTTATTATCCATATCTTGGAGAATGATCCATGAACACTTGAAAATAATGGATATCCTTATCTTCTGGGGTGCAAGGCTCTATGGATATCTGTTAGGTTTAGTTCATTTATCATATTATTCAAGCTATCTGTTTCTTTATGTATCCTCTGTCCTGATGTTCTACCTAATACTGAGAGTGGTGTTTTGAAGTCTCCAACTATTATTGTACAGCCATCTGTTTCTCTCTTCAATTCTGTCAGGGTGTGCCTAATGTATCTACGGGCACTAAGTTTAGGTGTATAAATATTTATTATAGTTATTTCTTGATGAATTACCAATTTTATTAAGATACAATGACCTTCTTCATCCCTTATAACAGTTTTGCATTTAAAATAGATTTTGTCTGTTATTAATATTTTTACTTCCACTCTTTATTTGCATGCAATATCTTTTTTTAACCATTTTTAACCTTGTTTTGCCCTTATGTCTGAGGTGAATCATTTGTACATAGCATATAATTAACTCATATTTTTTAATCTATTCTATCAGTCTATATCTTTTGATAGTGAAGTTCAAGCCATTAACATTCAATATTATTATTGTAAAGGTATTACTTAATTCATTCATTTTATCCTTTGGCTTTCTGCTCTCATATCTTACAATTGTCTGGCTTTTTACACTTTAATTAGCCCTTATAATAATAATTTCTACAAACTTCTACAAGTCTCTTGTCCTTGTTTTTCTTTTCAGGCTGTAAATCTCCCTTTACTATATCCATTAATTCTGGACTTTTTGTAACATATTCTATCAGTTTTTGTTTGTCTCTGAATACTTTGAACTCACTCTCATTTTTGAAGAACAGTTTTAAAAGATACAGAATTCTTGGTTAGCATTTTTTCCTTTTCAGTGTCTTAAATACATTTTACCACTTTCTTCTCTCTTTTATGCTTTTTTTTTGTTTTTGTTCTATTTCATTAAAAAATTTATTAAAGTATACCATACACATAAACATATATAAACAATAAACATATAGTAAAAGTAGTGAACTTACAAATCAAACATTCATAACATCATGCAGGGCTCTCTTACTTCACCCTACTACCAATACCTTGTATTGTTGTTAAACATTTTTAACAAATGATGAAAGAGCATCCTCAAAATATTATTACCAGCCAAGGTATCTTATAGGTGGTGTATTTTCCCACAACCCACACTATTATTATTATTTTTTTATATCATTCATACATGAACATACATAAACAATAAGTGTATAGTAAGAGTTGCCTTACAAAGCAAACACGCATAACACCATAAAAGTGTCCCATACAGCAGCCCGCCAACACTTTGCATTGTTTTGAGAAATTTCTTACAAATTATGAAAAAAATCATCAAAAATCTTACTACTAACTATAGTCCATATCTTATATTTGGTGTATTTTTCCCCAACCCACCCTATTACTATTTTTTTAGTTATATTTTTATTACAGAAGTTGTGAACTTACAAAACAATCATGCTTATGTGCAGAATTCCCATACAACACCACTCTGTTAACCCACACACCATGGTAGAACATTTGTTATAGATGTGAAATAATATCCTCAGACTATTATCACTAACCATAGAACATAGTGTACATTTGGCACAACTTTTCCATACTCCCCAATTATCAACACAGTACATCTTTGGCATAGATGTATGGATATTATAATATTGCTGTTAACCAGAGTCCTTAGGTCACTCCAGTTGTCTTTTTCCCAGGCTTCTCTACATTCCCACCACCCTACAATAGTGACATATATCTGCTCTAGCTCACAAAACACTCTTGTGTCTGTACCATTATCCACAATTCTCATCCATCTCTGGGTTTATTGTGTTTTTCAGCCCCTGGATTATTCTCTAGTTTTCTTTCAACTGGCATTTACATCCCTAGACTACCCTTTTCAGCCACATTCCCATTTATAAACCAGCTGTTAGTCACTATAATGTGTTATCATCAGCTCTATCCATTGCCACACTTTACAGTAAAATTAATTAAAACTTCTATATACATCAAGCATCAGTAGTCCATCTCAGTCCTCCTCTTATCTACTTTAATAATCCAACAACTACCACCAGTTCTTGAGGATGTTTTCCTACATTTTCTACTAGAAGCATTATGGTTCTTGCTTTTATATTTAGGTCTTTGATCCATTTTGAGTTAATTTTTGTGTAAGGTGTGAGATAGGGATCCTCTTTCTTTCCTTTGGCTATGGATATCTAGATCTCCCAGCACGATTTCTTGAATAGACTGTTCTGCCTGAGTTGGGAGTGTTAGCACTTAATCTTATTGAGGTTCACTTCTGGGTGATGCTTTTCTTTTCTCTTGCTGCTTTCAGAATCCTCTCTTTATCTCTTATATTTATTATTCTGAATGCTAGTTTTTTTCAGTGTATGTCTACTTGGATTTATTTTGTTTGTGGTGTGTTTGATCTTTTCGGATATTGTTATTTATATCTTTCATAAAGTTTGGGGTATTTTTGTCATTATTTCCTCAAATATTCTTTCTGCCTCTTTTCCATTCTCTTCTCCTTCTGGGACACCTTTAATGTAAATATTTTTGCATTTCACTTTGTCATTCAATTCCCTGACACATTGTTCCTTTTTTTCCATTCTCTTCACTCTCTGTTGTCCTGTCTTTTCCAGTTCAAATGTATTGTCTTTGAAATCACTAATTATCTTTGAGCTATTTAAATCTGCTTTTTTGTGCCTCTAATATATTTTCTTTAAAAGGTATTTAGATTACATAAATATTACATAAAAATACAGTGCATTGCCATATGCCCTACTTCCTACACCTTCCACATTTTGTATGTTTAATATCTTCCATCGTGTCTTTCATTCTTATAAGGTCTATTACTTTTCTTTGTAGGCTTCCAAATTCCTCTTTATGCTTAGTGTCTTCTTAATATCTTTTTTCCCTGTGGTAATATTTTCTTTCAATTCCTAAGTTGATTTAGAAGTGTTGTGAGATTATCATTGATAAATTGTCTTAAATTCTGTATCTCTTCAGAATATTTGGATTGTTCCTTTGGCAAGGCCATCTCATGCTGTTTCTTAGTATGGATTTTAATATTTTGCTTGTGCCTAGGCCTCTGAATATGCTGGTGAAATTACTCTGATGGACAATTTCTTTCTCTTGTATACTGTTTTTTCATTCATAACTCTTTTTTTGATATTTGGTTCAACTTATTCTAAGTCTTTAAAATCAGCCAACTTGCCAGGGTCTCACTTATGGGGTGCATATTTTCTCCTATGGGTTAGAGAACAGAAATCCTTCAAAGCAGTTTTTGTCCATAAAATTTTCATACTGGCTATCAAATACATCTCATGGGTACACCATACTACATAGAGGAAATCTCAGTTTTCCTGTGTTTGGTTCTGGCCAGAGCCAAGATTCAAAGCATGCTCTGCTTGCTGAATTTTCTGAATAAAAGCTCCCGACTCTCCCTCCATTTAACCTTGTATTACCTTACAGGGAGGGAGGTGTATACTCCCCTGTCACTCAGCTGCAGTGAGCCAGTGGTTTACCCAAGTAGAATATCATAGGGGTGGGTTCAAGAGCCCTTCCAAGCCACCTGGGCATTTGGTAAGTCAATTTTTGTTTGTTTTGGGTTCTTGATCTCTCTGTCCTTTCCCTTCCTGGGAGTTGTAAAACACTGTCCTGGTCTGCTGACCCCTAATGCAGTTACCTTGGACAGCTATTGACTCTTTCTCCATTTTTTTTTTATGATAGAGCTGAGCTCTGCCTGCCAAATCTGATGCCATCTTCCCAGAAAACTTTCCTTATCAGTAATTTTAACAGTGTTCTTATATGTCAAGCCAATCCAGGAAGACCACACAGTTGAAGTAGGAATTGTGAATTAATATTTTTGGCAGAAAATGATGGTTTTAAGTTTTTAAAAAATCTTCCAATTATTAATACCTAAAAGTAAGGTGACACCCAATAAATACAGAATAAAAAGATATCATAATAACAATATCAGTGAAATGATGATGGGAATTTCATTCTTCATTGCATTCAAATTTAATTACCTATAGTAGTGATAACAAAAAATGAACATTATAGTTAAAACCATATGGAAATTAACCAAAATAGGGACTTGAATAGGAATCTGAGCATAATAAAGATGTCAAGTCTTTGAAAATCAATTCTAAATTTAATGGATTTAAATTTGAATTCCAATATCATTTGCCTTGTAACATGGTTAGATGACTATAAATTGCACCTGAAAAAATAAACTAACACCAGAATTAAAACTGAAATCAAATGATGACTTAACGAGTTTCTCTTCTCAACATTTATGTTTATTAAACCAGAAACAAGGGAAAAGATTGGACAAAGATTTGACTGCTATAGGTTCACAAGTAGCTAGTGTTCCTGGTACAGGCACCAGAATCTGAGAACTTCTGACATTGAGAAATGTTTTTCTAAGTAATGATGTTAACCACAATTTGTCAGCAAGGAGATACAATAATTAGCAAAAATGAATGACTACATGAGATCCTTAGGTTTCAATTAAGGATATTACTCTCATTTGTGAAAATGCTATTTGGAATTAATTATTTCTTGCATTCCCCTCATTCTGGGCACACTGAGCAGCCACATGGAAACAGTACACCAGGTGATATTCGGAAATATTCTCTTTGTCACATTTGTAGAAGAACAAGACCAGCAGCTCCTCCTCTTTGGGCTGCTCCTGTCATGTAGCTGATCACCCTCATGAGGATCTCATCCTGGCCATCAGCTCAGACGTCCAACTCCACACACACAGCTACTTCTTCACCAACCTGTTCTTGGCTCATATTAGTTTCATCTTGAACACCATTGTGAAAGTTTCCTGAACATGCAGATTCAGAACAAAGTTAAAATTTATGTATGCTGCCTGACCCAAATATTCTATTTCATTGTTTTTTGATCCCTGGAGAGTTATTCTTTTGTTATTTTTAAGAGACTTTAGATTACATAAACATTACATTGAAAATATAGGGAATTCCCATATACCCCACTCCTCTTCCTCCCCCATATTCCACCATTACCAATATCTTTCATTAGTGTGGTAAATTGGTTACAATTGATGAACATATATTGAAGCATGTCTACTAACCATGTCATATAGTTTACATTATGGTTTACACTTTGCATCACACAATTACACTGTTTTTGACAAAATGTATTATGTCATGCATCATTGCAATATCATGAAGAAGAATTCAAATGTCCCCAACAATGCAACATCTTATAGGCAGAATGAGGTAAACAACAAAGATTAGAGCAGAACTAAATGAAATTGAGAATTAAAAAAAAATTAGTAAAATTTAACAAAACCAAAGCTGAGTCCTTTGAGAAGATTAAAAAAATTGACAAACCCTAGCTGGACTAACAAAAATAAAGAGAGAGAAGATGCATATTACCAAGAGAGAGAGGATATTACCATGGATCCCTGTAAATTTACTCCTTCTGTGATGGTCTATGACCACTTTTGGGCCATTTGTCACCACTCTGCCCTACAAGATCACTCTATGCTTTCTTTTAGGGTGATGATGTAGTGTGCAGACACCACCATCTATTCTCAATCCACACATTTAGGAAGGGCAAGTTCTGCCAAGAAAATCGATGTAATATCTAAAACTTCCTCCTTTTTTCCATGTCCTATTTCTCAGCTGTCTATTTCCATTTCAAATGCCTCATTTCCTAATAGGATAAAACGCCCAAAGCTACTAGAAGGAACCTCAATGTTATGCTAGATTGAGCATTGATCAAAAGAAAGTAATATAGACATGAAAGCATCATGATAGTACCATGAAGCAATAAGTCTCTACCACTGGTAATCAGTGAGCCAGACATGAGATCCCTGGACTCAGAGGACTATCTGGAATGAAAAAGGATATTATTGCTTGGCCTATGAATGCTGAGCTGTAGATAAGGGACATGTAGAGAATATTTACATGTTGGAGAGTCTTGACATTCCAGAGTCACATTTTCATAGCTTCTCATTAGCAGTGTACTTTAAGTCTCACTTTAGCCATTTGCTCAATTGCTGAAAGCAGAGTGGTTGGGAAAAATCTTCCTTCAAGCTTTAGTCCTTTAAATATCATAATACAACTTAATTGTATTGACAAGTACACCTGTAATAGACTGATTGCTTAGATGGCACCTGTACTTTAACTTTCTGTATCCATATTTTTTGCTATATGACTGTGTAGCTCCATCCATCAATAGATGGAATCTCTTTCTTCATCTTTGATTCCAGGTGGGAATAAAAATGCTTTATTTGCTTTCGACAATAAAGTATAACTGAATTAATAGTGTGCCTTAGGTGGTCTGTGTGTTTCTACTGCTCCCTTATGGAATCCTGCTTCAGCTATGTGATCAAATCCAAGCTAGTCTGCTGGATGATAAGAAGATATGTGGGGGGAGATACCAATTCTCCATGTAATTTTCACCTTAGACCAGCCTACAGCCAATCAGAACACCAAGTGTGATATAGCTTAACCAAAAAGTTCAAGGCAGCCCCAGCTGACTCAGAACTGACCATAGACTCATGAGGAGTCAGAAGAGAAAAAAAGATCTCCAAATCATGGACTCCCATGCAATAATAAAACCATTATGTTAAGCCATGTACTTCTGAGTTGTCTGTTTATGGAACAATAGCTAACTGTTATAACAATGAACATTAACAAACATAAAGGTATTCAGATAGGTCTCCTGCTTCCTGTTGTTTGCATTCTTTGGACATGTGAAGGCAGCATTTATGATCTCCAAATATTAAAGTTTATTTCAGATTACTGTACTTAAAAGTGACCACAAATAAGGTTCCCTTCCAGATAACTATGAGAATTTGGGTAGACATTTGTGTTTGTGTGGGCATAACTGGTGATCATGAATCCAACCTTTCCAATTACCAGAAGAATCTTTTGGGCAGGACTTCTGTATCATTCATCCTTTGATCGTGAAGATTGAAGAGAAATTTGATGAAAACTGTGATAAAGGAATGAGAGAATAAATATAATACATAGTATGTTCTTTCTCCTGTCCTTGATTGTTTTTATGATATGTAGAAGAGGATAGACATTTTGTTTAGTTTAATAGAAGCAATTATAGCTGCAGGCATCACTGGAAGTTTTCAAGCAAAAAAGTAATGTGAGCCAATAAAATAATATAGAGCATAACCAACAAAAATGGCAGCAGAGTAAGGAGCTCCTAAAGTCAGCTCGTGCTACAGGGCAGTTATTAATCACCCAGATCAACCTAAAGGACCTGTCTGGGGGTTCCAGGAGACCAGAAGAGCATCCTGTAACATTCTTGAAAGAATGGAAGGAGGATAATGCCCATCTGTACAGAAGCTTCACAAATAAAGAACTGCATGCTGTGGAGGCTGGTGCTCGTATTCCACTGGTGGCAAAAAAACAGGGCAGGCAGAGATGGTTGGCCACTGATTTCAGCTACAGATTAGTAAATTCAGCTGGCTAATGTATAAACCTAAGAACAGCTAAAGTTTGAACCTGTCCAAGTCAGAAAGAGGCTGGTAGCTGCCATTTTGACTCTGCTCCCCATATGAGGGGAGGTTGGGTTGACTTCAAACCAGCCTGCAGCCATAGCCTAGACTTAAGCCCCACTTCTAGCAAGGAGGAAGTTGGAAAGCCTGCACCAGCCTCTCTGGGTAACTGCAGGTACATTTAGATGGCACAGACTGAATAGTCAGAAGTCTAGTGGGGCAACTGTGGTAATTTTGGACCCACACAGCACAGGTTGCTGCCACACCTGCAGCTCCATCCCCATCCCAGGCAAGGAAGAAAGGGGTGTGAACCTTCATTAGTCTCTCTGGGCAAATACAGTCTAGGTGTGAATAACTTAGATTATTATAGAAGGATGTGTCTCTGTCCTTACCCCTGTCAAAGGAGAAAGTTGGGAGAAGCTTCATCAGTGCCTGAGCAATGATGGCAGCTTGAGCCTCCACAGTTATAGCACCAACTACATCCTTGGCTTCTACTACACAACCAGCAAGGAAGAAAGGGCAAGAAAACCCTAAACAAAAGAGAGAAACTACACCCAGAATAAATACTCTAGTAGCCAGATGCCAAGACACCAACAAAAAATTACAACCCACATCAAGAAACAAGAAAATATAGTTAAAGAAACAAGATAAACTTAGAGATAACATAAAGAAGTTGAGAAAATTAATCATAGATGTTCAAACAAATCTATTTAATAAATTCAATGAGATGGCTAGAGATTAAGGATATTAAGAAGACACTGGATGAGCACAAAGAAGAAGTTGAAAGCATACATAGAAAAATAGTAGATCTTAAGAGAATGAAAGGTGCAATAAATGAAATTAAAAATAGACAGGAATCATATAATAACAGATTTGATGATGCAGAAGAAAAGATCTGTGAGCTTGAAGAAATGGCCACTAAAAACAAACATACAAAAGAAAAGAATGGAAGAAATTGAACAATTTCTCAGGGAATTAAATGACAGCAAGAGATTTGCAAACATACATGACATGAGTGATCCAGAAGGAGAAGAGAAAGGAAAGGGGCAGAAGGAATATTTGAAGAAATAATGATAGAAAATTTCCCAACTCTATTGAAAGGAATAGATATCCAAGTCCAAGAAGCCCAACATACTCCCATCTGAATAAATCGAAATAGACCACCTCTGAGACACTAATCAGAATGTCAAATGCAAAAGGCAAAGAGAGAATTGTGATAGCAGCAAGAGAAAAGCAATGCATAACATATATGGGATGCCCAATAAGAATAATGCTGATTTCTCATTGGAAAGTATGGAGGCAAAAAGACAGTGGTATGATATATTTAAGAAACTGCAAGAGAAAAATGTCCAGCCAAGAATATTATAGCTGGCAAGATTGTCTTTCAAAAATGAGGGCAAGTTTAGAATATTCACAGATAGACAGAAACTAGAGAATTTGTAACTAAGAGACTGGCTTCACAGGAAATACTAAAGGGTATGCAACAGGCTGAAAAGAAAGGACAGAATGGAGAGGCCTGGAGGAGAGTCTATAAATGGAGACTATATCAATAAAAGTAACTAAATTTTTCAAAAGAGTGGTGAAAATAAAAGATGACAGATAAAACCAAAATATTGAGGAATAAATTTAACTAATGATACAAAGCACTAGTATTCAGGAAATTAAACTCATTTTTAAAATAAAAAAGACCTAAATAATTGGAAGAAAAGTCTATGCTCACAGATTGGAAGACTAACTATCATTAAGATGTCAATTCTCCCCAAATTAATATACAGATTCAATGCAATTTCAACAAAAATTCCACCAGCAATATTTAAATAAATGATAAACAGGAATAGCAAATTTATTTGGAAGGGTAATTGGACCTGAATAGCCAGAAACATCTTAAAAAGGAAAAACAAAGTTGGAGGACTCTCATTTGTGGACTTTAAATCATATTGCTTAGAGAGAAAATAATTTGTCTCGTAGGGAGGCAAGATGGTGTTGATTTAGGAGGGCACTCACTGAGAGCTCCCAGAGCATGGTGGATTGTGGATGGGGTCCTGCCTGGGGGTCTGTGCTGTGGGCGCGTGGAGTGAGAAGCTTGGGACATCTATCTGTGCAGATCAACAGCGTGGACTGAACGGTATAGATTCATGAGTTTTAAGCCTGCCGGTGGTGGTTAACACAGACGGCTAAGCCTCACCTTTAGGGGGAAAAAAAAGCCGGTTGGAGCCACGACTCCAGGGCCTGGTGACCCGGTGACCGGGGGAGTGGGGGTGCTCTGGCAAAGAGGCTAGAGAGTTTTATTTTCTGGGGATTTGGCTGCCTGGAATCCCTTGCAGCTGGGACGAACAAAACAGCTGGAGTGAACCGGCACCCCGTGGAGGGGAGGGGTGAATCTGTTGAGGGAGTTGATTTGCCTAGCTGCCCAGGGATAAGCCCCAGGCTCCGCAGAGCCGGGGAGTGGGGGCACTCTCCGAGAGGGAGGGTTCTGGTGGAGGACAGAGAGGGGATTTTTTGCCATCTATTTGGCTGCATGGATGCCCTCATAGCTTTGGGGAGCAGATAAGCCAGCTTGAAGCAGCACCAGGCTGAGGGGAGAGGTGACTCTGCTGAGGAAACCTGATTAACCCAGCAGCCTGGTGACACTGGGGCCCGGCTCTAGAAGGGGCAGAGTTGGCTGTCTTTGACATTCTGCACTGACTAACATCAGAGCTTCAGCTCCCCTGGGGAGACCAGGAAGTGGGAAGTGATTCATTAGTTTCCACGAGCCCAGTTAGGGTCTCCTCCACGAGGGGGGTGGTCTAGAGGAGGACTTATTTCAGGTCCTGTATTTCACCAAAAAAAGTGAGAGAGAGAGAGAGAAAGAGAGAGAGAGAGAGAGAGAGAGAGAGAAAGAGAGAGAGAGAGAGAGAGATGGTCACTTTAATAAATGAAAAAATAAATTCTTTTTAATTTAGTTTAATAGCTAAAAGCGGTTTCAGGACTTGCATTTAGAACCCTGTGGGGAAATTGATTGACAAACAGAAGAAGGCAGAGAGGATCCACGGGGACTCGAGGGGAACATTGACCCTCCTTAGCTTTGTTTGACTGCTTGCCTGTATGGTTGTTTGGTTTTTCTCTGTTTATTTGTTGTCTCTTGCTTTTCTTTCCTCTTTCCTCCACCCCTTCTTTTTTCTTTCATTTTTTAAAATTCAGTGCTGTTAGCTTGTCTCTTCTTTGCGATGCTTCTTCTTCAGTAATTTCCCATTCTCCGTCTATATTGATTTTGTATTCCAAACCATCTCTTATCCTTCCTTCATCTTTCTGCCTTCTGATTTCTGTTGTGGCTCTTATATACCACATTTTTTTCATATGCACACAACTTAAGGATGTCAATTTCTATTCTATCTATTTTGTTTTGTTCATTTTTTAATTAATATTAACTCTTTCCTTTCAGCCTTTTGTTCACTTTTTCTCTCCCTCCTCATAAGTCTAGTCTTCTAAATCACTATATATATATTCCTCTATTGGTTCTCAGTCCATTGTAGGTAATCCACTTTTTTTCCTATTACTCTACACTGCCTACATGAGTTAAATACTCATTTCATTAAGTCTCATTTGGCCCCTCTTCTAACATTTATCAATATTATTATTATCCTTCCTTCCTCACATCTTTCGATTCCTCTGGAACTAATATTTTGCCCTCAAGGGAACATAGAAACAAGCAAGGAAATAAAATAAGAAAAAAAAGTGCCAAAGAGAAAACTTAACACACAAGCAGAACCACCAGCTAAATAAAACTCTAGAACAGAGAGAGAAGCTAATCAACTGAATAAACCTATCAAGATAAAATGATGACTAGAGGGCAACAAAAAATTACAAACCACACTGAGAAACAGGAAAACATGGACCAGTCCAATGAACAAACTAAAAACCAGGAACTGATACAGAACATTGAACAACTAATCAAAGCTTTCCAAACAAATATCATGGACCAACTTAAAGAAGTGAAGGAAGAGATTAAGGATATAAAGAAGACATTGTGAGAACATACTGAAGAAATTGTAAACTTAATCCAAAAGATAATGGATATGATGGTGATCAATGGCACAATCCAAGAAATAAAAAAGACTCTTATTCACATAACAGCAGATTTGAACAGGAAGAAGAAAGAATTAGTGATGTGGAAGGCAATACAGCTGAAATCAAACAGATAGTAGAACAGATAGACAAAAAGATAGAAAAAATCCGGCAGGGACTCAGGGAATTAACCGACAACACAAAATGCACAACTTATGCAATATGGGCATACCAGAAGGAGAAGAGTAGGGTAAGGGAACAGAAGGAGTGTTGGAGGAAATAATGGCTGAAAACTTCCCAACCCTATTGAGAGAGATGGATGTGCATATCCAGGAAGCACAGCACACCCCAAACAGTATAAATCCCAATAGGCCATATCCAAGACATATACCTTTCAAAATGTCCTAAGCTCAAGACAAAGAGAAAATAATCAAGGCAGCAATAAAAAAGAGAACCATCACATACAAGGGAAGCACAATAAGATTAAGTGCTGATTTCTCAGATGAAACCATGGAGGCAAGAAGACAGTGGTATGAATTAGTAAAAATACTAAAAGAAAAAATCTTCCAGCCACAAATTCTCTATCCAGCAAAAATGGCATTCAAAACTGATGGAGAGCTCAAAATATTCAGAGATAAACAGAAATTAAGACAGAATGCCAATAAGAAACCTGCACTTCAAGAAATACTAAAGTTGAAATGAAAAAACAAGGGAGAGAGAGTTTGAGGAGAGTTTAAGACAAAACAGACACAAAACATCATATGACATACATTAACCCAAAGAAAATATGGCTGAAGTAAGAAATTCATTGCGAGTAATAACACTGAATGTTAATGGATTAAATTCACCAATCAAGAGACACAGATTGGCAGAATGGATAAGGAAATATGATCCATCTATATGCTGTCTACAAGAAACCCACCTTCGACCCAGGGATTCAAGGAGGCTGAAAGTAAATGGCTGGAAAACCATTTTACAAGCTAACAACAGCCAAAAAAGGGCAGGAGTAGCTATTCTAATATCAGATAAAATAGACTTTAAATGCAAAACTATTGTAAGAGACAAAGATGGACACTATATATTAGTAAAAGGAGTAATCTCTCAAGAAGAGAGAACCATCATAAACATTTATGCATCTAATCGGGGTGCCTCAAAATACATGAGGCAAACTCTGGAAAAACTAAGTGGCGAAATAAATGCCTCTACAATTATACCAGGGGACTTTAATACACCATTATCAACATTAGAAAGAACATCTAGACAGAGAATCAATAAAGAAAGAAAGGCTCACAACAATAAATTAGAGGACCTGGAATTAACAGACATATACAGAACACCACATCCAAATACGGCAGGATTTACATTCTTCTCGAGTGCACATGGCACATACTCCAAAATAGACAACATGCTAGGTCACAGAACAACACTCAATGAATTCAGTAAGATTGAGATTTTACAAAGTAATTTCTCGGACCACAATGGAATGAAGTCAGAAATCACTAAGGGCCAGAGAAACAGGTTAGGCACAAGGATATGGAAGTTAAACAACAAACTCTAAGACAAACAGTGGGTCAAAGAGGAAATCTCAAAAGAAATCAGTAAATGCCTTGAAACTAATGAAAACGACAACACAACATATCAAAACCCATGGGATGCAGCGAAAGCAGTCCTGAGAGGGAAGTTCATAGCCATAAATTCATATATTAAAAAAGAAGAAAGAGTTAAAATTGAAGACCTAACTGCACACTTGGAGGAATTGGAAAAACAATAACAAACTAAACCTAAAGGAAGTAGAAAGAAGGAAATAACAAAGATTAGAGCAGAACTAAATGAAATAGAGAATAAGAAAGCGCAGGAAATAATAAACAAATCCAAAAGTTGGTTCTTCGAGAATATCAGTAAAATTGACAAACCCTTAACCAGACTAACAAAGAAAAAGAGAGAACAGATGCAAATACATAAAATAAGGAATGAGCAAGGTGATATCACTACTGACCCCACAGAAATAAAGAGTATCATAAGAGGATACTTTGAAAAATTATATGCCAACAATAATGACAATTTAGAGGAAATGGACAAGTTTCTAGAAACCCACAAACAGCCGACATGATGAAAGAAGAAAGAGATGATATCAACAGTCCAATTACAAGTAAAGAGATAGACTCAGTCATCAAAAACCTCCCAACTAAGAGGAGTCCAGGACCAGATGGCTTCACAGCTAAATTCTATCAAACATTACGGAAAGAGCTAACACCAATTCTACTTAAGCTCTTCCAAAAAATAGAAGTAGAAGGAATATAGCCTAACTCATTCTATGATGCCAAAATTACCCTAATACCAAAACCAAATAAAGATACCACAAGAAAGGAAAATTACAGGCCAATTTCCCTAATGAACCTAGATGCTAAAATCCTTAACAAAATAGTTGCTAATCACATTCAACAACATATCAAAAGGATTATACACCATGACCAAGTGGATTTCATCCTGGGTATGCAGGATTGTTTCAATATAAGAAAATCAATCAATGTAATACACCACAAAAACAGATTGAAAGAAAAAAATCACATGATCATCTCTATAGATGCAGAAAAAGCATTCGACAAAATACAGCACTCTTTCCTCATAAAAACTCTACAAAAGATAGGAATACATGGAAACTTTCTGAAAATGATAAAGGGTATATATGAAAAACCCAAAGCTAACATCATTTTCAATGGTGAAATCCTAAAAGCCTTCACTCTGAAATCGGGAACAAGACAAGGATGCCCACTATCAACACTCCTATTTAACATTGTCTTAGAAGTACTTGCATGAGCACTGAGACAAGAAAAGGACATAAAAGGCATCCAGATTGGAAAAGAAGTAACAATTTCATTATTTGCAGATGACATGATCCTATACATAGAAAGCCCTGAGAAATCTACAAGAAGGCTTCTAGCACTTATAAAGGAGTTCAGTAATGTTGCAGGCTATAAGATCAATGCTCAAAAATCAGTAGCATTTCTATACACCAATAACGAGCAAACTGAGGAGGAAATCAGGAAAAAACTACCATTTACAACAGCAAATAAAAGAATCAAATATCTAGGAATAAATTAAACTAAAGATGTAAAGACTTATATACAGAAAACTACACAACACTGTTAAAGGAAATCAAAGAAGACTTAAATAAATGGAAAAATATTCCCTGTTCATGGATAGGAAGACTAAACATCATCAAGATGTCTATCCTACCCAAACTAATCTACAGATTTAATGCAAACCCAATAAAAGTCAACACAGTATTTTTTAAGGAACTGGAAAAACTAACCACAAAATATATTTGGAGAGGCAAGAGGCCCTGAATTGCCAAAGACATATTGAAAAAGAAAAATGAAGTTGGAGGTATCACACTACCTGACTTTAAAACATACTACAAATCTACAGTGATCAAAACTGTGTGGTATTGGTAGAAGGATAAACCTACTGACCACTGGAACTGAATTGAGAGTTATGATATAGATCCTTGCATATACAGTCATCTGATATTTGACAAGGCCACAAAACCCACTCATTTGGGAGAGAATGGCCTCTTTAACACGTGGTGCTTGGAGAACTGGATATCTATATCTAAAAGAATGAGAGAAGAATAACATCTCACACCTTAAACAAAAATCAACTCAAGATGGAACAAATATCTAAATATAAGAGCCCAAACCATAAAGACCTTTGAAGATAATATAGGGAAGCATCTACAGGACCTTGTAATAGGAAATGGTTTCATGAACTTCATAGCCAAAGCACGAGCAGCAAGAGAAAAAATAGATAAATGGGATCTCATCATAATTAAAAACCAGGGGACTTTAATACACCATTATCAACATTAGACAGAACATCTAGACAGAGAATCAATAAAGAAACAAATGCTCTCAACAATACATTAGAGGACCTGGACTTAATAGACATATACAGAACACCATATCCAAATACAGCAGGATTTATATTCTTCCCGACTGCACATGGAACATACTCCAAATTAGACCACATGCTAGGCCACAGATCAACTCTCAATGAATTCAGAAAGATTGAGATTATACAATGTAATTTCTCTGTCCGCAACGGAATGAAATTGGAAATCACTTAGGGCCAAAGAAAAAAGTTTAGGCACAAGGATACGGAAGTTAAATAACACACTCTTAGACAAACAGTGGGTCAAGGAGGAAATCTCAAAAGAAATCAGTAACTACCTTGAAACTAATGAAAATGACAACACAACATATCGCAACCTATGGGATACAGCGAAAGCAGTCCTTAGAGGGAAGTTCTTAACCATAAATACATATATTAAAAAAGAAGAAAGAGCTAAAATTGCACACTTGGAGGAATTGGAAAAACAATAACAAACTAAACCAAAACGAAGTAGCAAGAAGGAAATAACAAAGATTAGAGCAGAACTAAATGGAATAGAGAATAAGAAAGCACTGGAAAGAATAAACGAAACCAAAACCTGGTTCTTAGAGAATATCAATAAAATTGACAAACCCTTAGCCGGACTAACCAAGAAAAAGAGAGAACAGAGGCAAATACACAAAATAAGGAATGAGCAAGGGGATATCACTACTGACCCCACAGAAATAAAGAGTATCATAAGAGGATACTTTGAAAAATTATGCCAAAAAGAATGATAATTTAGAGGAAATGGACAAGTTTCTAGAAACTCACAAACAGCTTACATCAATGAAAGAAGAAATTGATGAACTCAAAATTCCAATTACAGGTAAAGAGATAGACTCAGTCATCAAAAACCTCCCAACTAAGAAGAGCCCAGGTCCAGATGGCTTCACGGCGGAATTCTACCAAACATTCTGGGAAGAGGTAACACCAATTCTGCTTAAGCTGTTCCAAAAAATAGAAGTAGAAGGAATATTGCCTAACTCATTCTACGATTCCAACATTACCCTAATACCAAAACCAAAGATACCACAAGACAAGAAAATTACAGACCAATTTCTCTAATGAACCTAGATGCTAAAATCCTTAACAAAATACCTGCTAATCACAGTCAACAACATATCAAAAGGATCATACAGCATGACCAAGTGGATTTCATCCCGGGTATGCATGGATAGTTCAACGTAAGAAAATCAATCAATGTAATACACCATATAAACAGTTTGAAAGAAAAAAATCACATGATCATCTCTGTAGATGCAGAAAAAACATTCGACAAAATACAGCACTCTTCCCTGATAAATCACTACAAAAGATAGGAATAGAATGACACTTTCTGAATATGATAAAGGGTATATACGAAAAACCCAAAGCTACCATCATTTTCAATGGTGAAATCCTAAAAGCCTTCCCTCTGAGATTGGGAACAAGACAAGGATGCCCACTGTCACCAATCCTATTTAACATTATCTTAGAAGTACTTGCATGAGCACTGAGGCAAGATAAGGACATAAAAGTTATAGATTGGAAAAGAAGAACTAAAAATTTCATTATTTGCAGACATGATCCTATACATAGAAAGCCCTGAGAAATCTACAACAAAGCTTCTAGAACTTATAAAGGAGGTCAGTAATGTTGCAGGCTATAAGATCAATGCTCAAAAATCAGTAACATTTCTGTACACCAATAATGAGCATTCTGAGGAGGAAATCAAGAAACAAAATACCATTTAAAATAGTAACTAAAAGAATCAAATACTTAGGAATGAATTTAAATAAAGATGTAAAGGACTTATATACAGACTACTACACAACACTGTGAAAGGAAATCAAAGAAGACTTAAATAAATAGAAAAATGTTCCCTGCTCATGGATAGGAAGACTAAACATCATCAAGATGTCTATCCTACCCAAACTAATCTACAGATTTAATACAATCCTAATAAAAGTCAACACTGTATTTTTTAAGGAACTGGAAAAACTAACCACAAAATATATTTGGAGAGGCAAGAGGCCCTGAATTGCCAAAGACATATTGAAAAAGAAAAATGAAGTTGGAGGTATCACACTACCTGACTTTAAAACATACTACAAATCTACAGTGATCAAAACTGTGTGGTATTGGCACAAGGACAGACATACTGATCAATGGAACCAAATTGAGAGTTTTGATATAGATCCTCACATATACAGTCATCTGATATTCAACAAGGCATGAGTCCCACCCAGTTGGGAGAGAATGACCTCTTTAACAAGTGGTGCTTGGAGAACTGGATATCCATATCTAAAAGAATGAGAGAAGAATTCCATCTCACACCTTGTATTAGCCAAAGGGGTGCTAATGTGAAATACCAAAAATGGGTTGGTCTTTATAAAGGGTATTTATTTGAGGTAGAAGTCCACAGATACCAGGCCATAAAGCATTTAGTTTCTTTTCTCACCCCAGTCCATTGCCACATGTTAGAGCAAGACAGCTGCCTGAGTTTGCCAGGGTTCAGGCTTCTGGGGTTCCTCTCTTCTCAGGGCTGTGTTTTCTTTCTGGGCTTAGCTCCTGTTTCCTCCACAAAGTCAGCTGTAGACGATCAGGCAAATGGCTTGCTTCTCTTCTCCTGGGGCCTTCTTTCCAACATCAAAACTGGTTCTGAAAATACTGCTACTCAAAACTGTTCTTGTGATGCCATTTATATTTGATTCCCCACCCACCAAGTGGTGGGGCTCAATGCCCTAATCATAACCTAATCATGCCCAGATTAACAGATCAGTTTACAAATATGACCCATTTATGCTTTTGGAATTCATAGTTACATCAAATTGGCCACCGGTTACACACCTTATACAAAAATCAACTCAAGATGAATCAAAATCTAAATATAAGAGCCCAAATCGTAAAGACCTTGGAACATAATGTAGGGAAGCTTCAACAGGACCTTGTAATAAGAAATGGTTTCATGGACTTCACAGCCAAAGCATGAGCATCAAGAGAAAAAATAGATAAATGAGATCTCATCAAAATAAAAAACTTCTTCTCCTCAAAGGATTTTATTAATTTTAAAAAAAGGCAGCCTACTCAATGGGAGAAAATATTTGGCAACCATATATTTGATAGGAGACTAATATCCTGCATATATAAAGAAATCCTACACCTCAAAAATAAAAAGACTAACAACCCATTTAAAAAAATGGGCAAGTGACCTGAAAAGACACTTCTGCAAGGAAGAAATACAAATGGCTAAAAAGCACATGAAAAAATGCTTGACATCACTAGGTATTAGGGAAATGCAAATCAAAACCACAATGAGATACCATCTTACACCCATCAGAAAGGCAGCTATTAAAAAAACAGCAGAATATAAGTGTTGGAGTGGATGTGGAGGAATAGGAACCCTCATCCACTTCTGGTTGGATCGTGGAATGATCCAGCCACTGTGGAGGACAGTTTGGCGATTCCTCAGAAAGCTAACAATAGATCTTCTGTAAGATCCAGCGATTTCACTACTGGGTAAATACACAGAAGAATTGAAAGCAAAGACACGAACAGATATATGCACAACAATGTTCATAGCGGAATTGTTCACAATTGCCAAAAGTTGGAATCAACCCCAATGCCCATCAACAGATGAATGAATAAGCAAAATGTGGTACATACATACAATGGAATATTACTCAGCTGTTAGAATAATGAATAAAGTGCTAACACATGGAATAACATGGATGAATTTTGAAGACCTTATGTTTAATGAAGCAAGGCAGGCATTGAAAGATAAACAGGTTATGACCTCACTGATATGAATTGAGGAAAGTTAACAGTCTCTGAGAACCACTGTCTGAAAGATAGGTTAACAAGGGAGAGAGAGAGAAGGGTAGGTTGCAAACCATTACCCATATGGACATAATCTATGGTAAAATGATAGAATATAGTTACATATTTAAGGATAGGAAAGGTGTGTAGTGTTATTACTGGGTTTGGTGGTGCAGCATTAACAGGTGGGCAGATTGGGAAGGGCAGGTTAGAATACCCAGGGCATGTAACTATGAATCTTGTCATCCCATGAGCCAAGACAGGGGAGTGTTGTATGCCACAGGGGGATGGGGAGGAAGGAACAGAAAAGATCTAATGGGGTATTTAGTGGTCATGGGAAATGTTCTTCATTACCTTACAGCAATGGACACAGAATATAGTAAATATCATCAAAAAATATTAAACTGTACTGTCTAAAATGGAAACTATACTGTAAACCATTGACAATGTTTAGTAGCTATGTTTCACTATCTGTATAACAGTTATAACAATGTACCATCCACACACACAAAAAAAAGTTTTAATATGGGGTGGGGAAGGGGGAGGGAGGTTGGGTATATGGGAATCTCTAGTATTCCGTATGTGACTTTGCTGTGACCTAAATCTTCTTTGAAAACTAAATGAAAATTTGGGAGACACTGGAGAATGAGGTGGGGAAGGTGTCACGGTGTCATGGTACACACTGGACATCCGATAATGCAGTGATAAAAGGAGAAAAGATAAAAATAATAATAATAATAATTTAAAATAAAAATAGAAAAGAAAAAAAAAGAAAAAAATTTTTTTCTTTTGTTTTTTCCCATTTTCTTTTTTTGAATATCCCAATCCATTAATTATATTTTATTTTTAGTTCTCTTTTTCTGAGTTTCCTTATATTCTATATCTTGCATTTAAGCTTATCACTATTATTTCATTTTCCTATTAATTGTATTTGGTTATTATATGAGCTTCATCTTCAAGGAAGTTTTAAGTCAAGGAAGTTTTAAGTCATTGTTTGGGGATGTCTGGGATGTGGGATTCATGGGAATATGTTCATCTGAATATATATGAAAGATATATAAAATTGTTCAAATGATTGAGGGATGGGCCATGGCCACAGTGGGTAGACAATCACTCAATTATTGAAGGAATACTGAATTCAAAGCCTGGAGAGCTCTGCCACATTCTCCAAAGGAGCAGCAACAGTCCCCTGAATGCAGGGGCAGTGTCTGGCAAAAGAGGATGGCCCACTGTTGGGTTCTTGTTATTGATGACTAGCCTTATGAGTGTATGCTCTTGTAATCGAAACTTGGCCTACTGTTATGGTGTGCCTAAGAGTTCCCACCTGAAAGCCTCCTTGTTGCTCAAATGTGGCCTCTCTCTAAGCCAAACTCAGCATATGAATTCTTTACCTTCCCCCAAACACAGGACATGACTCCTGGGGATGAGCCTCCCTGGCAATGAGGGACTAATACCAAGTGCCAACTGGAAACACAGCTGGTAAAAAACCTTGAATAAAAGGGGGAAAAGGTAAAGACAAATGATTTCATGTGGCTAAGAAACTTCAAAGAGAGTTGGGAGGTCATCCCAGAGGTAATGCTTACGCATACCTCAGTAGGATCACATAGAACACCAAAGTGGAAATCACCACACACAGAGGGATTCCTGAGGCCTTGGAGACACCCAGGTCCTATATAAGGGGGGATAGCCCCAGAGATTGTTGCCTTATCAGTGGGCACTTCTTTGGATCTGTGCTCCTGAGAGTGACAGAGTTGGACTCAAATAAGTCCTCCTTGCACATGGTCCACCTGTGCCTTCTATTCAAACCTATATGTGAGGCTGGGGTTTGTAGGTGTACTTCCAGAGACTGGAGCCTCTGGCCTGCCTATGTGCCAGCCATGCCTCGAATCTCAGTGGAGCTGCAACTCCTACTCTATAGTTCAATGGACTCACCCAAGCCACTTGGTGAGGAGACAACGGTAATGGACAATGGCCATCCCAGGGAATGAAGCGATCCTGCAGCTGAAGGCAGGATAATCCCATCCACCATATCCATGGGATATAATCCCACTCTCACTTGGAGATGGAGAGAACATCACCATTCCAGTCCCTCAGGAATGGGGGAAGAGCTATGGACTAGAGTGGACTTAATGGTATTCTGTTGTAGACATATTGGAATTCAAGCAATGGAAGAAATTATAACAGTGAGGTGAAGCCAGTGGCCACTAGACACTTTCGGGGCAGGGAGGGGAAGGGCAGTTTTAATACAGGGCCTTTTTCAGGACTTGGGGATTGTCCTGAGTGACGTTGTGGCAACGGATATAGGCCAATTTACATCAACGTATACCATGCAGAACTGTGTGGGAGAGAGTGTAGTCTACGATGTGGACTGTGGTCTATGCTTAGTGGCAAAGCCCCAGGATGTCTATATCCATTGCAGGTGATGTGCCACACTAATGAAAGATGTTTATGTGAGATGTTATGGGAGGTATGGGAGGCGGAGTTCATGGGAATCCCTGTAATTTTTGTGCAACTTTTATGTAACCTAAGCATCTTTTAAAATATATATGAAAAAGAAAATAGTAACATTTATGCAAGCAAATGCACATATATGCATATATATCTATATATCATTTTACAAATATTGGTTTGTATTGTGAAAAATTTGATTTTTACCCACAATAAAAATAATAAAATTAAAAAATAAATCATATTGCTTATCTGCAGTGGTAAAATCAGTATGGAACAGGCATAAAGACAGGCACCGATACATAGACCAATAGAAAGGAATTAATGGTTCAGAAACAAACCATCACAACTATGATCAAGTGAATTTTGACTAGCCTGCCAAAGCCACCCAGTTCAGACAACAGTTCTTTCAACAAATGGTCCTGAGAGAACTGGATATCCATAGCCAAAAGAAGAAAAGAGGACCCCCATCTCATTACTTATGCAAAAATTAACTCAAAATATATTAAAAAATCTGAATATAAAAGTAAGAAACATAAAGTTTCTAAAAGAAAATCTAGGAAGATATCTTCAGACCTGGTGGTAGGTGGTGAATTCTTAAAGGAAAAAGAAGACTGGGATGGACTACTGAAGCTTAATTTATGTAGAAGTTTTAATTAGCTTTCCTGTAAAAGTGTGGAAATGTACAGAGTTGATGATAACACATAGTGAGTAACAGCTGGTTTATAAATGGGAATATGGCTGAAAATGGTACTGTATGGAAATAAATGCCAATTGACTGAAAGCTAGAGAACAATCTAGGGACTGAATAGCACATTAAAGCCAAAGGTGGATGAGAATTGTGGATGATGGTACTGATGCAAGAGTGTCTTTTGTGAGTTAGAACAGATGTACATCACTATTGTAGGGTAGTGGAAATGTCCAGAAGCAAGGGAAAAGTACAACTGGAGCAACCTGTGGACTGTGATTAACAGTGATAATGTAATATTCATCCATCTATGTCAAAGATGTACTGTGCTGACAATGGGAGAATATGGAAAAAGTGTGCCAAATGTATGCTATGGACCTGGTAAGAGTCTGATGATGTTATCTCATAATCTGTAACAAATGTTCCACCATGGTGTGGTGGGTTTATAGAGCGATGTTGTTTGGGAATTCTGCACATGTGCATGATTGTTTTGTAAATTCACAACTTCTGTCATAAAAATATATTTAAAAATAATAATAGGGTGAGTTGGGAGGAAAGTACACCAAATGTAAGATAAGGACTAAAGTTAGTAGTAAGATTTTGAAAATATTCTTTCATAATTTGTAACAAATGTCTCACAACAATGCAAGATGTTGGTGGTGCATTGATGTATGGGACCCCTCTATGATGTTATGTATGTTTGCTTTGTAAGTTCACAGCTTTTCCTATATACTTATTGTTTATGTATATTCATGTATAAATGATAATAATAATAATGATAATAATAATAATAGGTTGGGTTGGGGGAAGTACTTTGGTTAGTAGTAATATTTTGAGAATATTCTTTAATCATTAGTTAAAAATGTTTTATAACAATGAAAGTTATTGGTGGTAGGGTGACATATGAGACCCTGTATGATGTTACATAGATGCTTAGGATCAGCAAAAAATTACATTGGGAGTGGATGTAGCTCAGTGTTTGAGTGTGAGTTTAAGCCATACTGGGAAACAGGATGAGATGTCTCAGCAAAAGGAACAAACAAAATATCATGAAAAGATAATGGATTTAAGACAACTAATCAATGATAATCACACAAATCTGTTAATCAATTCAAAGAGTTGAAGAAAAATAAGGCTACAAAAATAAAGTTCTTTAAGAAGACAGTAGGTGAGTATAAATAATTTGAAAGACTGCAAAGAAAAGAAACAAAGATTATGGGAATAAAAACACAAAGGATGACATTTAAAATGCATTAGAGAAAAAAAACATTAGCGGTACATAATAGTGGATTTGTATTGACTGAAAACATAATTAGTGATATAAAGTACAGCACATCTGAACTTGAAAAGACAGGAGAACAGAAAAGAAAAGAATAGAACAAATGGAACATGATCACAAGAATTGATAGACAATGCAAAAGTTATGAACATACATGTGATCGGTAATCCAGAAAAAAAGGTTTTATTAAAGGGAATAAAGCATATTTGGGGAAATAATGACTGAAACTTCCTAACCATTATGAAAAACCTAAATACCAATATCAAAGAAGGACAGCACACCAAACAGAATAAATCAAAATAGACATCTGAGACATCTGGTATTCAGAATGACAAATATCAGAGTAGAGGACTCTGAAAGCAGCAAAAGAAAAGCAAAGCATTACATACAAGGGAACTTCAATGAGATTAAGTGTCAACATCCCATCAGAAAACATGGAGGCAGGAAGAAAGTGGACTAATGTATTTAAGGTGATGAAAGACAAAAATTGCAGCCAAGAGTACTGTATTCTGCAAAACTGTCCTTCAATATGAGGGTGAGTTTAAAGTCTTCACAAACAAACAAAAACTGAGAGAGTATGTTACCAAATTACCAGATCTACAAGAGATAATAAAGGGAGCGCTACAGCCTGAAATGAATAAAATACGATTGAGAAACTTAGAGAAGAGTGAGGAAATGATGATTATTAAAATGCCAAATTAAAGGGTAAAAGGACAGACAATAGTAAGATATCACAAAGAATAAAATGGACAAAGTAATTTCTTCTGAGCAATAACCTTAAATGTTAATGGATTGAATTCCCAAATCAAAACATAAAAAAAATAGATGAGCCATCTTTATGCTGTGTAGAAGAGACTTACTTCAAGCACATGGACACAGCCAGAATGAAAGGGAAAGGCTGGAAAAGATATTCCATGCAAACAGTAACCAAAAAATGACTTTGAGAATTGATACTAATACCAGAAAAAAAAAGATTTTGTACAGTTATTACATAACTGTTATAAGGGATGAAGAAGGTCACTATGTGAATAAGGGGGGGATTCATCAAGAAGAAATTACTATGCTAAATATTTATGCCCCTAACTGGGGAGCCCTAAGATACAGGAGGTACACCCTGGGAAAACTGAAAGGAGAAATAGATGTCTCTACAATAATAGTTGGAGATTTCAAAATACCACTTTCAGCATTGGATAGAACATCTGGATAGAGGATAAAAAAGGAAGCAGAGAAATGACTAATATGATAAATGAACTAGACCCAACAGGCATTTATAGAGCATTGCACCCTAAAAGAGCAGAATATGTATTCTTCTCAAGTGCTCATGGAACTTTCTCAAGAATAGACCATATGTTGGGTCACCAGACAGGTTTCAATAAATTTAAGAACATTTAAATTATGCAAAACAGTTTCCAAGAACATAATGGAAGGAAGCTGGAAACCAATAACAGAGAAAAAAAGGGAAATACACAAATACATGGAGAGTAAACAACACACTTTTAATTAATCAATGTGTCAGTGAAGAAATTGCAAGAGAATTCAGTAAAAATCTTGAGATGAATTAAAACAGGACACAGCATATCAATATCTATGGGATACAGCAAAAAGAGTGTTGATAGGGAAATTTATAGCTCTTAATGCTTAATTTTAAAGAAAGAAGAAAGTGTGAAATTGGAAGAATTACTTGCACTTGTGGAGGAATTATAAAAAAGAAGAACAAACTAAACCAAAATCAAGCTGAAGGAAAGAAATAATGAAGACCAGAGCAGAAATACATGAAATTGAGTAAAATACAGTAGAGAGGATAACAAAACTAAGTTTGTTCTTTGGAAGATCAACAAAATTGACAAACACTTAGCTAGATAACAAAGGAAAAAGAGAGAAGATACAAATAAAGTCAGAAACAAGAGGGAGATTTTATCACTGCTACCACAGAAATAAGACAGATCATAAGAGGATACTATGAATATGCCAAAATCTAGAAAATGTAGACTACATGGCCAAATTTCTAAAAACAGCCTAACAATATACTCTGTCCCTAGAAGAAATGAGAGACTTCAACAAACCAATCTCATGTAAAGTGATTGAAACAGACATCAAAAAAACCTCCAAAGATGAAAAGACCAGGACCAGATGGCTTCACAGGTGAATTCTACCAATTTTTCTATGACGAGCTAATACCAGTCTTGGTTAAGTCCTTCTAAAATATTAAACAGGAAAGAACCCTACCAAAGTCATTCTATGGATACAACATCACCCTAATAACAAAACCAGAGAAAGATACTATAAAAAAAAAAAGGATATTACAGCAATATCTTTAATAAATATGGACATTGTTATTCTAGCAATGGAAGGATTTTTATCATAGATTTGGAGGCAATGACCTCCAGATGTCTTGAGGGGAGGGAGAAGGAAAGGCAGGTGTAATATGGAGGCTTTTTCAGGTTTTTGGAATTTTCATGAATGACGGTTCCAATGATGGATACAAACCATTATATATTTTGCCATAACTTAACAAAATTTGTGGGACAGAGTGTAAACTATAATGTAAACTATAATCCATGCCTAGTGGCAATGCTTCAATATGTTCTCATCAATTGTAAAAAATGTAGCACCCTAATGAAGGATGTTGTTAATGTGAAAAAGTGTAGTAAGGGTAAAGAGTGGGGCATATGATTTGTAAAAATACATATTTTTTATGTAACATTTATGTAATCTAAAGTATTTAAAAAATAAATAACAGTATTTTTAGAAATCACATGATCCTCTCAATTGAGCCAGAAAATGCATTTGACAACATACAACATCCTGTAGCAGATGTAGCTCAAGTGGTTGAACATGAGCTTCCCATGTATGAGGTCCTGGGTTTGATCCCTGGTTCCACCTAAAACAAACACCCACACACACAAAAAAACCCAACTCTCACTGGGGAGCAGATATAGTTCCAGGGGTTCAGTACCTGCTTCTCATGTATAAAGTCCTGGGTTCAATCCCCAGTTCCTTCAAAAAAATACAACATCCTTTCTTGACAAAAATATTCCAAAAGATCGGAATAGAAGGAAACATTTTCAATATGGTAAAGTGCATATATGAAAATCCTACAGCTATCATTATACTCAGTGATGAAGACTGAAGGCTTTCCTGCTGAGATCAGGAGAAAGAAAATGATGTCCAGTCACCACCGTTATTAAATATTGTACTAGAAGTTCTAGTTAGAGCAATTAAGCTAAATAAAGAAATAAAATTCACCCAAATAGGAAAGGAAGAAGTACAACGTTTGCTATTCCATGATGACATGGTCCTATATGTAGAAAATCCTGAAAACTCCACTACAAAGCTAATAGAACTAATAGACTAGTTCAGCAAAGTGGCAGGATACAAGATTAGTAAGCAAAAATTACTAGTGTTTTTATACACTACTGATGAGCAATCTGAGGAGAAAATTAGCAAAAAAAATTACACTTATAATAGCAACTAAAACAATCAAATATATAGGTATAAACTTGACCAAGCAGATAAAGGACCTGTATTCAGAAAACTACAAAACATTGGTAAAAAGACACTAAAGGAGTTTTAAATATATAGAAGGACAATTATTGTTCATGGGCTTGAAGACTAAATAGTGTTAAGATGTCCATTCTAACCAAACTGATTGACAGATTCAAAGCAATACATGAAAGATTCCAACAGTTTTTTATGCAGAAAGGGAAAAGCCAAATATCAAATTTATTTGGAATGGTAAGGGACACCAAACAGCCAAAAATGTCTTAATAAGAACAAAGTTGTAGGACTCACACTTCCTGACTTTAAAGCATATCATTTAGCTACAGTTGTAAAAACTGCATGGTACTGGCATAAAGACAGAGAGATTGACCCATGGAATCAAATTTAGAGTGTAAACAGAGCCTCACATCTATGTTCAAGTGATATTTGACATGGCTATCAAGCCCTCCCAGCTGAGGTAGAATAATCTACCCCAAAATTGGCTATTGGAGAACTGGCTATGCATATCTAAAATAAAGGAAATAGAATAAAAGAAAAAGAATCTCATACCTTGTACAAAAATGAACTCATAATGGATAAAGGACCTATATTTCTAGAAGAATTGTAGGGAAACATCTTCAAGATCATGTAGTTGATGGTAGTTTATTAGACCTTACTCCAAAAGCACTAGCAATGAAAGAAAAAATAGATAAATGGGACCTCCTCAAAATTAAACATTTTTGTTCTTCAAAAGACTGTCAAAAATAAAAAGGCAGTTTATTCAATGTGGAAAAATAAAATAAAAAAAACACCCATCCGTTTAGGGTTTGATATCCATGTTATATAAAGAGATCATTCAATTCAAAAATAAAAGGACAAGCAACACAATTTTTAAAAATGAGCAAAAAACTTGAATAGGCATTTCTCCAAAGAGGAAATAAAAATGGCCAAGAAGTTAATGAAAAAAATTATCAACATCACTAGCTATTACGGAAATGCAGACCAAAAGCTACAATGAGATATCATTTCTTACCTTATAGAATAGACATAATTTTTATAAAACTGAAAACTACAACTTCTGGAAAGAATGTGAAGAAACAGGAACACTCCTCTGTTGGTGGTAATGTAGAATGGAGCAGCCTCTGTGGAAGTCAGTCTGACAGTACCTCAAGAAGTTGAATATAGAACTGCCATATGATCCAGCAATGCCATTAATAGGAATGTATTCAGCAGAACTGAGAGCAAGACATGAATTGATATTTGCATGGCCAAGTTCATAGCAGAATTATTCAAAATTTTTAAAATATGGAGCCAGCAAAGGTGTCCAACATAGAAAAATGGATAAACAAAATGTGGTATATACATAAAATGGAATACTATTCAGCTGTAAGAAGAAATGAACTTGGGATGCTTATGAAAATATGGATGAACCTTAAGGATACTATTTTGAGTGAAATAAGCCAGACAAAGGGACAGATATTGTATGGTCTCACTAATATGAACTAAATCAATGCGTAAACTCACAGAGGTAAACTCTAGATTATAAATTACTATGCAATAGAATGTAGGTTGAGAATGGGAGGGGGTGCTTAATTTATGTAGCATTAATAAAAGTTTGGAAATGAATAGAGTACCTAGCAACATATTTTAGTAAGTATAATTAACATTACTGATTTATATGTCATTGTGGCTGCAAAGCATAGTCTGTGGATGTAAATGTCAAATGAAAGGAAACAAGAGAATAATCTAGGGATTATATGACAATGATTTCGGTAGTGTATGAAGATTGTGGTAAATTTTATAAATATAAGAATGCTCTTCTTTTACAAAGTACTAAGAATATGGTGATACATGGGAATGTAGCAATGACTGTAACTTATGGATGATAGTTAACAGTAATCCTGTATTGTAATATTTTTTTGCAGCAATAGAAATAAGACATTATTTGAATCCTAAGGAACAACAGTTGAGGGTATAAGGGTGTATATTCTTTTTCCTATAGAAGTAATGAAAACCCTTTAAATTTGACAGGTGATGACAGCACAACTCTGATGAAAATGAGAGTCCTTGAGTGTACATTTTTAATGAATTGCACAAAGCATGTGTATAACAAAAGGAAACCAGTAGAGGAAGATGGACTGTGGTTAACAAGAAAAATATGAGAATGTTCTCTCATGATTGATAACAAATATATAATACTAATATGGGGTATAAATAATCTGGTGATTTTGGGGAAATTATACCAAATGTAAGACATGGGCTATAATTAATAGTGATATTTTGACAATTCTCTTTCATAGTTTGTAAAAAATATTTCAGAATAATGCAAGGTGTTGTTGGTGGGGAAATGTATGGAAACACTATGTGATGATATGCATATTTGTTTTGTAAATTCACAAATTTAATTATTACTTATTGTTTATGTATATTCATGTATGAATGATACACTTCAATAAAATTTGATTTAAAAAATTTAAACCAACTATATACTTCTACAAAAGACACCCCATAGAACCAAGGATACAAATAGGCAGAAAGTGAAAGCCTGGAAAAAGTTATTCCAAACAGGTAGTAGCCAAAATAAATGTCAGGGTAGCTATAAAATTATCAGAAAAAATAGGCTTTAAAATAAAAACTATTATTAGGGAAATGCAGGTGAAAATTACAATGAGATACCATATCACACTTTATAGAATGGCAATCATAAAAAAAAACAAAACAGAAAACTACAACTGGTGGAAAGGATTTGGAAAAATAGGAACAGTCCTTCACTGTTGGTGGGAAAGTAGAATGGTGCAGCATCTGTGGAAGACAGTTTGGTAATACCTCAAGAAGTTGAATATAGAACTGTTGTATGATCTAGCAATACATTAATAGGAATATATTCAGAAGAATTGAATGCAATGATGCAAACTGACATTTGCACATGAATGTTCATAGCAGCATTATTCATGGGTGTTTAAATATGGAACTAGCACAAGTGTCCATCACAGATGACTGAATAAACAAAATGTGGTATTTGCATATAATGGAATACTATTCAGATGTAAGTAGAAATGAAATCAGGTTGCATATGACAACATAGATGAACCTAGAAGACATTTTGTTGAGTGTAACAAAATATCTTCTTTTGTGTCTTGCCAGTCAGACACGAAATGACAAGTATTGTATGATCTCACTAATATGAACTAAATACAATGACTAAACTCATGGAAGTAAAATCTAGAGTGTAGGTTACTAGGAAATAGAATAGGATTGAGAATGTGAGATGATGCTCAATGTATATAGAATTGTTAATAATGTTAATTGTAAAGTGTGGAAATGAGCAGAGTTGGTGGTACAACATAGAGAGTATAAATAACACTGCCAATTTTTACATGCAATTGTGTTTGAAAAGGGAGGTCTGTGGATGTAAATGTCAATTATATCATTTCTAAGGGACATAAATATGGAGGTGTGTTAGTCAGCCAAAGGGGAGTGATGCAAAATACCAAATATCTGTTGACTTTATAAAGGGTATTTATTTGGAGTGGAAGCTAACAGTTACCAGGGCATAAAGCATAAGTTACCTCACCCTCCAGTCTATTGCCACATGTTGGAGTAAGATGGCTGTCAATGTTCACTTTTCTTCTTACTCTTAAGCCTCCATGGGTCAGACTCTCTAGGCTTTGTCTCTCTGCCCAGGGCTCAATTCTCTCCAGACTCAGCTGCTTTGTTCTCTCCACAAGGCCAACTGTAGACTATCAGGTGAATGGCTTGTCTCTTTTCCTGGGGCCTTCTTTCCTTCCTCATGACCAAGCTCCTCTGTGTGCTTACTTCCCAGGGCTCCAGCTCAAAAACTCCAACCTCGCTTCTCTGTGGTGGGGTTTCTCTTTGAGTCCCCACCCACCAAAGGGGTGGGGATGCAACATCCTACTGATGTGGCAAATCAAAGCCTTAATCATTATTTAATCAAGTAAAAGTGAAATCCCTGTGTCTAATGCACTCTAATACACCCAGAGTAAAAGACCATTTTAAAAACATAATTCAATATTTCTATTTGGAACTCATCAATAGTATCAAACTGCTACATTCCACTCTCTGAAGCCCCAAAAGACATTACAATATTCAAAAAATGTTATTTCAGTGAAAATACTAAGTACAAAATCATATCATAATCAGTTTAAAGAAATACAGTTTGTCTTGGGGCAAAGTCTCATCTGCTATAGAACTCTGAAAACAATTTATCTGCTTCCAATACACAAAAGGACAGACAAAGGATAAACATTTTCATTATCATAAGGAGAATTTCAGAGGGAAACATGAGTCACATGTCCTTTACAGTTCAGTAAACCTGCAAGGCATCATCCATTTGATTTCAAAGACTGAGAGACATGCTTAAGACAATGGTTTCTTCTCCCTGGGGCCTTATGGGGAACCACCCTTTCCAAAGGCTTGCCCAATGGCTGTTTTCTTTGTTCCACCCTCATCAAGCATCTGGGTGTTGACTAAGCTACAGACCTCACCCTCAGAGAGTGTTGGGGTGATTTCCACATTTTGCCCAATCTTTGGGTTAGAGTCTTAACCTCCTTAGTACAGTGATATGAAGACATCATTTCCCTTAACCTTTTGCATATAGGCTCAAACCTCTCAGAGGAACAAGTTAACCACCTGGGCTTCCCTAATCAATGGGGGACATGTTCACCCCTCTTAGACATATGGGGTGGTGACCTTAGCCTCCCTTAATCATTGGGGAATGTGATCCATCTGCTCTGTATCCTGGGGTGGCAAAAATCTCCCCAAACAGTGGGTAGGAACATCCACCCTCTTCAACTGCTGGGGCAAACTTGGCCTCTCTGTACACATGGGCGGGGTTCCTCTCTTGGTCCAAAGTAATGTCTTAACTCCAGCTCTCAGCTTCCATGCTTTTCATCATAGTCATTTCTTATTCATTCTATCCTTTCCATGTCCTTTTTTGTCTAAGCTGACAGCAGTTTTATTCATATAGTGCTCTCAAAAAGCTTGTTGGTTTAGCATGCAAGAAGCAGGGGTCCAAGCCATCAGGCAATAAGACTTTCCAGAAGTCTTTCTGAGATAACTGCAACTTCAATCCTGGCTTACAAGTCTCAAGTTTAGGTAAGTCTCAGGCTATCATCTGAGGAAGTGATTTCCAGAGGCTTGAAATTTCCAGAATTAGTTTCTCGTTTCTTTGTGCCCAACAATTCAGTTCTCAGTTTATCTCTCTCATCTAGAATTTTGTTATAACCTGCAAGAAGCCAAGTCAGATTCTTCAAGTTTACTTTCAAAAGTTCTTCAGCTAAATTCCCAGGCTCACCATTTTCAAATTCTTCCTTCCATAAAATACCGGGAGTTAATCTTGCTAAATTCACTATGACTTTAAAACACGGATAACCTTTCCTCCAGTTTCCAATAATAGTTTCATCTTTTACTTCTAAGGACTCATAAAAAGTCTCTTTGAAGTCAATATTACCATCAACAATCTCTTCAAAGTACTATAGGTCTTTTCTACCTAGAATCTCATAATTCCTCAAAAAATACCCCTTATCCATTTATAAAACCATCCCAGCATTTTGGTAATTGCAAAAGTACTTCCCCACTCTCTGGTAATAAATTCTGTATTAGTCAGCCAAAGGGGTGCTGATGCAAAAGACCAGAAATCTTTTGGCTTTTATAAAGGGTATTTATTTGGGGTAGAAGCTTACAGTTACCAGGCCATAAATTTTAAGTTACCAGTCTATTGCCACATGTTGGAACAAGATGGCTGCTGATATTCAGTCTTCCTCTTCCTTTTCAGGCTCCATATTCAGTCTCTGTAGGCTTTCTCTCTCTCCTAGGGCTCAATTCTCTTTGAGTTCAGCTGCTTTGGTCTCTCCACAAAGCCAGCTGTAGACTATCAGTCAAACTGCTTGTTCTTTTCCCTGGGCCTTCTTTCCATTCCTTATTACCAAGCACCTCTGTGCACTTACTTCCCAGGGCTCCAGCTCAAAAACTCCAAACTCCCTTTTCTGCTGTGGGATTTCTTTGTGAGTTCCCACCCACCAAGGTGGTGGGAATGCAACATCCTACGGAAGTGACCCAATCAAAAGCCTTAATCATTATTTAATCAAATAAAAGTAAAACTTCTGAATACAACACACTCTAATATGCCCAGAGGGAAAGACATTTTTTATGAACATAATCCAATATTTCTTTTTGGAGTCCATCAATATCAAACTGCTACAGGAGGTATAAGGGGTTATATACCTCCATTTGATGTAATGAAAATATTCTGAAATTGACTGAGGTGATGCAGTACAACTCTGATGAAAATGAAGATCAATAAGTGTACACATTGAATGGATTGTACAAAACATGGGATTGTATAACACAGGGAATCCAATGGTTGAAGAAGGATTATGGTTAACAAGATAAATATAAGAATGCTCCCTCATGAACTATAAGAAATTTTTGTAAGCAAATACACATATATGCATATATATTTATATATCATTTTGCAAATGTTTGTATGTATTGTGAGAATTTTGATTTTTACCCATAATAAAAAAATAAATAAATAAATAAAAATTAAAAAAAAAAAAAAGAAATGTATAATAATAACATAGGGTGTTAATCATTAGGTGGGTTTATGGAAAATACACCAAATGTACTATAGGAAGTAGTAATATTTTGACAATGCTATTTCATGGTTTGGAGTAAAGTTTCAAAACAATGCAAAATGATGGTCATGGGTTGATGTATGGGAGCCCTGTATGATCATATGCATGTTTGTTTTATAAGTTAACAACTTTTACTATACATTTATGGTTTATGTATGCTCATGTATGAAAAATATACTTCAATATTTTTTAAAAGTTAAGTTGTTATAACAAAAAAAGAAGCAAGTATATATTAATAAAAAGGGTGATCCTCCAGGAAAGTATGCAATCATAATATTTATGCACACATCCAGTGTACCTCAAAACATATGAGGCAAACACAAGCAAAACTGAAGGGAGATATAGACATCTATAAAAAATTAGTTGGAGATTTCAATACACTGCTCATGTCAAAAGATAGAACATCTCAACAGATGATCAATAGGGAAATAGAGAACTACAATGATTTGAAAAATAAATGAGATCTAACTGACATATATAGAACAATGCACTCAAAAACAGCAGGATGCATATTCTACTCAGGTGCCTATGGATCATTCTCCAGGATAGACCACATTTTGGTCATAAAACAGGTCTCAATAAAAAATTTTTGAGGTACTTTGCCTGGGATTGAACCTGAAAGCTCATATGTGGGAAGCCAGTCCTCAATCACTGAGCCACATGGGCTTCCCTCAGTGGGTTGTTTCATTTATTTTGCTTGTGTTTTTTTTTTTTTTTTTTTTTGGAGGCACCAGTAACTGAACCTGGGGCCTCCTATGTGGGAAGTGGTCACCCAATGACTTGAGCCATATCTGCTCTCTCAATAAATTTTAAAAGATTGAAATTATACAAAGCACTTTCTGTGAAAATAATGTAATTAAGTTAAAGATCAATAACACTTGTAGGACTGGAAATTGCACAAACTTATGGAGGTTAAATAGCACACTCTTAAGCAATCACTAGGTCAAAGAAGAAATAGCAAAATAAATCAGTAAATATCTCAAGAGAAATGAAATGAGAGCACAACATATCAAAACTTATGGGATGCAGCAAAGGCAGTGCTGAGAAGAAAATTTATAGGCCTAAATACCTACCTTAAATAGGAAGAAAGAGCTAAAACCAAAGGCCTAACTACACATGTGGAGAAACAAGAAAAGGAACAGCAAACTAATCACAAAACAATCAGAAGGAAAGAAATAACAAAAATTAGAGCAGAAATAAATGATATGGAGAACAGAAAAAAAAACACAATAGAACAAATCAACAAAACCAAAAAACTGCTTGTTTGAGACTAATAAAATTGAAAACCCTTGGCTAGATTGAAAAAGGAAAAAAGAATTTGCAAATAAATAAAATAAAAAATAAGAGGAGCATAGCTACTGACCCAACAGAAATGAAAAGTCTCATAAAAGAGTACTATGAAAAACTGTATTCCAAAATTTAGATGAATTATATGAAATGGACAATTTCCTAGAAACATGCAAACAATCTACACGGAATCTAGAAGAAACAGAAGACCTCAACAAAAAAATAACAAATAAAAAGACTGAATTAGTTGTCCAAAATTTTTCATCAAATAAAAGTCCAGGATCAAATGGCATCCTAGGTAAATTCTACCGATCATTCAGAGAAGAATTAATACCAATCCTGCTCAAACTCTTCCAAAATATTGAAGAGGAGTAAACACTACCAAATTAATTCTATGAAGCCAACATCACCTTAATACCAAAGCCAGATATAGAAACTATAAGAACAGAAAATTATATACCAAAATCTCCAATGGATATAGATACAAAAATCTTGAACAGAATACTTGCAAATCATATCCAACATCACATTAAAAGAAATATATACACCATGATCAAGTGGGTTTTTATTTCAGGTATGGAGATCTGGTTTAATGAGAAAACCAGTCAATGTAATATACCACATTAATACATCAAAGCAGAAAAATCACATGATAATATTGATGAAGAAAAGGTGTTTAACAAAACCCAGCATTCTTTCTTAATAAAAATACTTAGAAAAATAGAAATAAGAAGGAAACTTACTCAACATGAGAAAGGGCATAGACAAAAAAACTCAGCTGACAACCTGCACCAATAATCTTCCCCTGCAACAGTTTTAACTTCTGTGATCCAAAATGAAGCCAACAAAAAAAACTGAATAAAATTAATAAGAAAATTAAATAATACTTATATTTTTAAAATGACAAATGAAATTTTAAAATTATAAAAATTTGAAATAATAAAAATTATAATAAATAAAAATTTAAAAATTCAAGAATAAAAATATTAAATTTTGGCATTATATCTTTCATCACTGTAAGAACTGTGGTCTTGCTTGGATAGTAACATTTTCTTCCATTAATTCCCCCAGTGTCTTATTTTTTTCATTTTATTTCTAAGAAGTTTTAGGTTACAGAAAAATTACATACAGACTATAATTGATTCCCATATACCTAACATCCTCCCCCCTTTCCCCTTTTGCCATTGATAACATTTTACAGTGGGTGGTACATTTGTTATAACTGATATACAAATATAGAAGCATTCTTACTAACCATGGTCAATGATTTACATTCTGGTTTACATTTTGGACCATACACTTTTATAAATTTTGACATTTAACATGGCCAGTATACATCATTGCAAGATCATGTAGAAAAATTCCAATACCCTCAATATGCTCCATGTTCCATTTGTTCTATTCCTCCCTTCACCTCCCCTCAGGACCCATGGCAACCATCAAGCTTCACTTCTTTAAGAACAAGATTCATAGTTACTTGAAACAACTTGACTGCTTGACATACTGTCTATCCTCCCCTATTAGGCACTGCCTATGCTCTAGAGAGGCCCCCACCTCTCTATTTTAGAACATAGCAAGACTCCAGAGGATGGGAGTCCAAAACCTTCCTGTTCATTGGATGGGTCTCCAGCCATGAATACAATGCACTATGACAGGATGAACACTCACAAATTACCTAGAAGCCTGCCTGAGGTGTGATCTGTCCCACATGTTTCCTACATACAAACCCCTAAACCAGTGACCCTCTCCTGCTATACTTGCCAAAAAACATTCACATAATTGTAGTTTCAACCACATATGTGCAAATCCACATATTGCTCCCTTCCCAATTATATGAAGAGTGCAACAAATCCCACACTACACCCCTCATAGAACAGTACCGCCCAGCCCAATAGCTTCACTGCACCACTGTCATGCCAATCCATACACAACACATCCTTCCAACTTATCATAGATTTTTTTCCCCACATTGCCATTGGCTCACAACCCTCTACTACCTTGCTGTCTCCTGTAAACATATCTTCCAGACTCCAGCTCTGTGATTCTGCTTAATTTACTTAATTCATATCAGTGAGTTTATGTAATATTTGTCCTTCAATCTCTGGCTGGCTTAATTCAATATAAGGCCTTCAAGGTTCTTCCATGTTGTCCTATGGGTTAATAATCCTGAGTAATATTCCATTGTATGTATTTACCAGAGTTTGCTTATCCATTCATCTATTGATGGACATTTGGGTTGTTTCCAACTTTTGGCAATACAGAATAATGCCACTGTGAACATTGGTGTGCACATATCTGTTCATATCCTTGCTTTCAATTCTTCTGGGTTTAATAACCAGTAGTGGGATTCCTGGATTATATGGCAGTTCTATAGTTAGCTTCCTGAGGAACCACCAGATTGTCCTCCAAAAGGTTGCACCATTTTGCATTCCCATCATCAATGGATAAGTTTTCCCATTCTTCCACATCATCTCCAACACTTGAAGTCTTCTGTGTTTTTTTTTTTCAATAGCTGCCAATTTCATGGGTGTAAGATGATATCTAATTGTAGTTTTGATTTGCATTTCCCTAATACCTAGTGATGTTGAGCATATTTTCATGTGCCATTTGTATTTATTCTTTGGAGAAGTGTCTACTCAAATCAATTACCCCTTTTTGAAATGGGTTGTTTGTCTTTTTATTTCCAAGGTGTAGGATTTCTTTATATATGCTGGATCTTAGGCCCCTATCGGATATATGGTTACCAGATATTTTCTCCATCGAATAGGCTGCCTTTTCACTTTCTTAACAAACACCTCTGAGTTGCAAAAAAATTTAATTTTGAGGGCACCCATTTATCTATTTTATTCTTTTGCTCATGATTTTAGTGTTAAGTTCATGAAGACATTTCCTAATACAAGATACTGTAGATACTACCCTAAATTATTTAAAAAACTAAAGGCCTTTATGGTCTTTGCTCTTATATTTATATCTTTGATGCATCTTGAGTTAATTTTTGTATAAGATGTGAGATGGTGTTCCTCTCTCATCTTTTGGATATAGATATCTAGTTCTCCAATCACAATTGTTGAAGAGCCCATTCTCTCCCAGTTGAGTGAGCTTGAGCTTGTTGAATGTAAGTTGACTGTATATGTGGGGATGTATATCAGAAGTCTCAACTCAGTTCAATTCATCAGTATGTCTATCCTTGTGCCAATACCATACAGTTTTGACCAATGTAGCTTTGTAGTATTTTTTTTTTTATTGTGGGTAAAAATCAAAATTTTCACAATAATACCAACATTTGCAAAACGATATATAAATGTATATGGTTGGTGGCAAGGCTCCAGGATGTGTAAGTTCATTGAGGGTGGTGGGCCTCACTGAGGGAGATGTTTGTGTGGGATGTGATGGGAGGTGTGGGAGGTGGGCAACATGGGAATCCCAGTGGGTTCCGTGTAATATTTTGGGTAATCTAAGCACCTCTTGAAATATATGTATATATATATATATAAACAACATTTTTGTAAGCAAATACACATATATGCATATATATTTATATATCATTTTGCAAATGTTTGTATGTATTTTGAGAATTTTGATTTTTACTCATAATAAAAAAAATAAAAAATAAAAAAATAAAAAAAGTAAAAAAATAAAAAAAATAAATGTATACGCATATACGTGCATTTGCTTTCAAAAATGTTATTTATGTATATATATAAATATATTTTAAGAGGTGCTTAGATACCCAAAATATTACACGGAACCCACTGGGATTCCCATGTTGCCCACCTCCCACACCTCCCACCATATCCCACACAAACATCTCCCACAAGTGTGGCCCACCACCCTCAATGGACTTACACATCCTGGGGCATAGACCACAGTTCACCCCGTAGACAACACTCTCTCCCACACAGTTCTTAGTGGTATGTGCTATTTTAAAATGGCCTACATCCATTGCCACAAAGGTACTCAGGACAACCTCCAAATCCCAAAGAAGCCCCTGTATTTCAACTGCTCATCCCCTCCCTGCCCCAAAAGTGTCTAGTGGCCACTGGCTCCACCTCATTGTTATAATTTCTTCCATTGCTAGAATCACCATATGTGAACAACAAAATACCATCAAGTCCATTCTAGTCCATAGTTCTTCCCCCAAACCTGAGGGGACTGGGATGGTGATGTTCACTCTACCTCCAAGTGAGAGAGGGCTTATATCCCATGGATATGGTGGATGGGATGATCCTGCCTGCAGATGCAGGCCCTCTCCATTCCCTGGGATGGCCATTGCCCATCATTGTCTCCTCGCCAGGTGACTTGAATGAGTCCATTGAGCTGTAGAGTAGGAGTTGCAGCTCCACCGAGATTCCATTAACACCTGGCATATAGATAGGCCAGAGGCTCCAGTCTCTGGAAGTATACCTGAACACTTCAACATCACATATAGGTTTGAATAGAAGGGACTGATGAACCATGTGCAAGGAGGACTTATTTCAGTCCAATTCTGTCACTCTCAGGAGCACAGATTCCAAAATAGAGCCCACTGATAAGGCATCAGTCTCTGGGTCTAAACCCACTTATATAGGACCTGGGTGTCTCCAGAGCTCTCAGGAGCCCCTCTCTGTGGGGTGATAGGCACTTAGACGTTCTATGAGCTCCTACTGAGGTGTGCGTAAGAGTCACCTCTGGGATGACCTCCTGACTCTCTTTGAAGTCTCTTAGCCACTTGAACTCATTTGTCTTTACCTTTTCCCCTTTTAATTCATGGTCTTTTTCCAGTTGTGTTGCCAGTTGGCACTTGGTATTAATCCCTCGTTGCCAGGGAGGCTCATCACTGGGAGTCATGTCCCACGTTGGGGGGAAGGTAATGCAATCATATGCTGAGTTTGGCTTAGAGAGAGGCCACGTTTGAGCAACAAGGAGGCTCTCAGGTGGCAACCCTTAGGCACCCCACAACTGCAGGCTAATTCTCAGTTACAAGAGCAAAGATTCAAAAGGGTAGTCATCAATAAAAAGAACACATCAGTGGGTCATCCTCTTTTGACAGACACTGTCCCTGCACTCAGAGGACTATTGCTGCTCCCTTGGAGACTGTGGCAGAGCTCTCCAGGCTAGGAATTCAGATTCCCTCATTTGTTGTGTGATTGTCTACCCATCATGACCATGCCCCATCTTTTGATCTTTTGATCGATTTTGTATATCTTTCATGTATATTCGGATGAACAAATTCCCATGAAACCCCCCTCCCAGACACCCCCCACCAATAATCCCCTGCAGTACCCATTATAACCCTTCTGTGATCCAAATCATCCATGAATATGTAGTCCATAAAATAATCAAATACACTTACTAGGAAAAAGAAACAAGTATGATAAGCTTACAGGCAAGTGACAAACATAAGGAAACTCATGGGAAAAAAAAAAGAAAGAAAAGAAAAGGAAAACAAAATAAAAACAAAACAAAACGATATAAAATATAATTAGCAGATTGGGACATTCAGAAAATGGGCGAAAAGGCAAAGGAAATGCCTTTAAAAAATATATATATATATATGCATACATATATATATATAAATTCATTCTTTTTTCCTTAATCTACTTTTTTTCTTTACTTCCTTTTATCACTGTGTTATAGGATGTCTGGTGTGCTGTGACCCCATCCCCCTCTCAATCCCCATTGTCTCCCAGTTTTTCATTTGATTTTCAAAGAATTTTAGGTCACAGCAAAGTCACATACAAAGTGCCGGAGACTCCCAGATACCAAACCATCCCAACTTCCCCACCCCATATTGACTCCCCCGTTTTTTTGAATGGTAGCATTGTTATAACTGTTATACAGATAGCAAAATACAGCAACTAAACATTGTCAATGATTTACAGTATAGTTTACAATTTAGATGATACAGTTTAATAATTTTGATGATATTTACCATGTCCTGTGTCCATTACTGAAAGGTAATGAAAAACCTTTCCCATGACCACCAAACACCCCATTAGATCTTGACTGTTCCCTTCCCCCCAACCCCCCAGGGCCAATGATACCACCCTCTCCCTACCCATGGAATGTCAAGATTCACAGTTACATGCCCTGGGGATTTGAACCTGCTCTTCCTAATCCACCCACCCCCCAGTGCTGCACCTCCAAACCCAGGAACACCACCACTCATCTGCCCCATCCCCCAACATGCAACCACACTCTATCCCTTTACCATAGATTATGTCCATATGGGTGATGGCTCAAAGCCTGCTCTTCTCTTACTCTCCTTTGTTAACCTATCTTTCAGACAATGGTTCTCAGAGACTGCTCACTTTCCTCAGTTCAGATCAGTGAGGTCATATACTGTTCATCCTTCAGTGCCTGGCTTGCTTCACTCAACATAAGGTCTTCAAGATTCATCCACGTTATTCCATGTGTTAGCAGTTTGTTCCTTCTAACAGCTGAGTAATATTCCATTGTATATATATATACCACATTTTGCTTATCCATTCGACTGTTGATGGGCACCGGGGCCGATTCCAACTTTTGGCAATGGTGAACAATGCCGCTATGAACATTGGTGTGCATATATCTGTTTGTGTTTTTGTTTTCAGTTCTTCTGGGTATATACCCAGCAGTGGAATTGCTGGATCATATGGAAGATCTATTGCTAGTTTTATGAGGAATCGCCAAACTGTCCTCCACAGTGGCTGGACCATCCCGCAGTCCCACCAGCAGTGGATGAGGGTTCCTATTCCTCCACATCCTCTCCAACATTTAGTGTCTCCTGTTTTTTTAATAGCTGCCATTCTGATGGGTGTAAGATGGTATCTTATTGTTGTTTTGATCTGCATTTCTCTGATAGCAAGTGATGTTGAGCATTTTTTCATGTGCTTTTTAGGCATTTGTATTTCTTCCTTGGAGAAGTGTCTTTTCATGTCACTTGCCCATTTTTCAAATGGGTTGTTTGTCCTTTTATTTTCAAGGTGTAGGAATTCATTATATATGCAGGATATTATGCTCCTATCAGATATATGTTTGCCGAATATTTTTTCCATTGGGTAGGCTGCCTTTTTATTTTCTTAATAACATCCTTTGAGGTGCAGAAGTTTTTAATTTCTAGGAGATCCCATTTATCAATTTTTTCTCTTGCTGCTCGAGCTTTGGCTGTGAAGTTCATGAAACCATTTCCTATTACATGGTCCTGTAGATGCTTCCTTACATTATCTTCCAAGGTTTTTATGGTTTGGCTCTTATATTTATATCTTTGATCCATCTTGAGTTGATTTTTGTATAAGGTGTGAGATGGTATTCTTCTCTCATTCTTTTGGATATGGATATCCAGTTCTTCAAGCACCACTTGTTAAAGGGGCTACTCTCTCCCAACTGAGTGGGATTCATGGCCTTGTCAAATATCAGATGACTGTATATGCGAGGATCTATATAAGAACCCTCAATTCAGTTCCATTGGTCAGTAGGTCTATCCTTGTGCCAATACCACGCAGTTTTGATCACTGTAGCTTTGTAGTATGTTTTAAAGTCAGGTAATGTGATACCTCCAACTTCATTTTTCTTTTTCAATATATCTTTGGCAATTCGGGGCCTCTTGCCTCTCCAAATATATTTTGTGGTTAGTTTTTCCAGTTCCTTAAAAAAATATAGTGTTGACTTTTATTGAGATTGCATTAAATCTGTAGGTTAGTTTGGGTAGGATAGACATTTTGATGATGTTTAGTCTTCCCATCCATGAACAGGGAATATTTTTCCATTTATTTAAGTCTTCTCTGATTTCCTTTCACAGTGTTGTGTAGTTTTCTGTACATAAGTCCTTTACATTTTTAGTTAAATTTATTCCTTGGTATTGGATTCTTTTAGTTACGATTGTAAATGTTATTTTTTCTTGATTTCCTCCTCAGTTTGCTCATTATTGGTGTACAGAAATGCTACTGATTTTTGAGCATTGACCTTATAGCCTGCAACATTACTGAACTCCTTCATAAGTTCTAGAAGGCTTGCTGTAGATTTCTCAGGGCTTTATATGTATAGGATCATGTCATCTGCAAATAATGAAATTTTTACTTCTTCTTTTCCAATGTGGATGCCTTTTATGTCCTTTTCTTGTCTCAGTGCTCGTGCAAGTACTTCTAAGACAATGTTAAATAGGAGTGTTGATAGTGGGCATCCTTGTCTTGTTCCCTCTGTATTTGAGTGCAGTGTTCTGTATATGTCTGTTAAGTCCAAATCTTCTAACATTTTGTTGAGTGCCTTAGTTTCTTTATTGATTATCTGCCCAGATGTTCTGTCTAATGATGATAGTGTTGGGTTGAAGTCCCCTGCTATAATTGCAGAGGAATTTATTTCTCCTTTTAGTTTTTCCAGAGTTTGTCGCACGTATTTTGAGGCACCTCGATTAGGTGTGTAAATGTTCATGATTGTTCTCTTTTCTTGAGAAATTACTCCTTTTACTAATATGTAGTGTCCATCTTTGTCTCTTACAATAGTTTTGCATTTAAAGTCTATTTTATCTGATATTAGAATAGCTACTCCTGCCCTTTTTTGGCTATTGTTAGCTTGTAAAATGGTTTTCCAGCCATTTACTTTCAGCCTCCTTGAATCCCTGGGTCGAAGGAGGGTTTCTTGTAGACAGCATATGGATGGATCATATTTTCTTATCCATTCTGCCAATCTGTGTATTTTGATTGGTGAATTTAATCCATTAACATTCAGTGTTATTACTCGTAATGAATTTCTTACTTCAGCAATTTTTTCTTTGGCTTAATGTATGTCATATGTTGTTTTGTTTCTCTTTTTGACTTTTCATTTGTTTTTAAACTCTCCTCCAACTCTATCTTCTTTGTTTTTCCTTTCAACTTGTAGAGATTCCTTTAGTGTTTCTTGAAGTGCTGGTTTCTTCTTGACATACTCTCTTAATTGCTGTTTATCTGTGAATATTTTGAACTCTACATCATTTTTGAATGCCAATTTTGCTGGATAGAATTCATGGCTGGAAGTTTTTTTTGTTTTAGTGTTTTGACTATGTCATACCACTGTCTTCTTGCCTCCATGGTTTCAGCTGAGAAATAAGCACTTAATCTCTATGTCTTGGAGGTCGCCTGTTGGGATTTATACTATTTGGCATGCGCTGTGCTTCCTGGATCTGCACATCCATCTCTCTCAATAGAGTTGGGAAGTTTTCAGCCATAATTTCCTTCAACACTCCTTCTGTTCCCTTTTCCTTCTCTTCTCCTTTTGGGATGCCCATAATGCGTATGTTTGTGCGTTTTGTATTATCCGTTAATGCCCTGAGACCATGCTGGATTTTTTCTATCTTTTTGTCTATCTGTTCTACAATCTCTTTGATTTCAACTGTTTTGTGTTCCATATCACTAATTCTTTCCTCTGCCTGTTCAAATCTGCTTCCATATGAGTCCAGCGTCTTTTTCATTTCTTGGCTTGTGCCTTTGTTCACCATCATATCCATTACCTTTTTAGGCGTGTTAGCTATTTCTTCAGTATGTTCTCCCAGTTTCTTATTTATATCCTTAATATCTTCCTTCAGTTTTTTAAGTTGGTCCATGGTATTTGTTTGGATAGCTTTGATTAGTTGTTCGATGTTCTGCATTGCTTCCTGGTTTTTATTTTGTGCATTGGACTGGTCCATGTTTTCCAGTTTCTCAGAGTCATTTGTATTTTTCTGTTGCCCTCTGGCCATCCTATTATCTTGATTGGTTTGTTCAGTTGATTAGCTTTTCTCTATGCTCTAGAATTTTATTTAGCTGTTGGTTCGGCGTGTGGTTTAAGTTTTCTCTTTTGCACTTTTTCTTCTTATTTTATTTCCTTGCTTCTTTCTATATTCCCTTGAAGGCAAAATGTTAGGGCCAGAGGAATCAAAAGATGTAAGGAAGGCAGAAGGATAATAGAAATATTGATAAAAGTTAGAAGAGGGGCTAAGTGAGACTTAATGAGATGAATATTTAAGTTGTGTTCAGCAGTGTAGAGTACTAGGAAAAAATATGGAGTTCCTACAATGGACTGGGAAAACAAATGGAGGCATATATATATATATAGTGATTTAGAAGGCTAGAATTATGAGGAGGGAGAGGAATAATAAAGAAAGGTCTGAAAGGAAAAAGTTAATACTAATAAAAAAAAGAAGAAGAAGAAAACAAAATTGATGGAATAGAAATTGACACCCTTAAGTTGTGGGCCTATGAAAAAATGTTGTCTCTAAGAGCCACAACAGAAAACAGAAAGCAGAAAGATGCAGGGAGGATAAGCAATAGTTTGTAATACAGAATCAATATATACAGCGAGTGGGAAATTACTGTAAAAGAAGCCCAGCAAAGAAGCGACAAGCTGGCAGCACCTTTAAAACAAAAAAAAATAGAAGGAAAAAAGGAGGGAGGAAAGAGGAAATAATAGCAAGAGACCAGAAATAAACAGAGAGAAACCGAAGATCCACACAGGCAAGCAGTCAAACAGACATAAGGGGGGTCAATAATTCTCCTAGGGTCTACGTGGATCCTTCCTGCCTACTTGTGTTTATCAATCAATTTCCCCTCAGGGTTCTATATGCAGGTCCTGAAGCAGCTTTTAGCTATTAAACTAAATTAAAAAAATTTATTTTTCATTTGTTGAGGTGACCTCACTTTTTTTTTTTTAATTTTTATTTTTTTAGCCAAATGCAGGACCCAAAATAATTCCTCCTCTAGACCAACCCCCTTACGGAAGGGACCCTAGCTGGGCCCGTGGAAATTAATCAAACACGTCCCACTTTCCAGACTCCCCAGGTTAGCTGTAGCTCTGTTGTTAGTCAGTGAGGATTGCTAAAGATGGCAAATTCTGCCCCTTCTGGAGCCGAGCTCCAGCGTCACCTGGCTGCTCAGTAAATCAGTTTGAGTGCAGATTCGCATCTGCTCTCAGCCTAATGCTGCTTCAGGTTGGCTTTTCTGCTCCCCAAAGCTATGGGGCGGTACAGGCAGCCAGATAGATGTCAAAAAATATAAAATACCCTTCCCTGTCTTCCAACAGAACCCTCCCTTTTTTGGGAAGTGTCCCTTCTTCCTGGCTCCACAGCAGCCCGGGTCCTATCCCTGGGTGGCTAGGGAAATCAGCTCCATTCCCCGACCAAAATCCCCCCTCCTGTTCACTGGGTGCTGATTAGCTTGTTCGTTCTGTTCACACAAGGTCCAAGAGGTGCCAGGCAGCCGTATCTCCAGAAAATAAAACTTTTTCGACCTGCTTGCGGCTCCAGATGGCCGTTTTATTTTATTTTATTTTTCCTCCTTAACCGCGGGGCTCAGCCGTCTGTGTCAAACACCACCGGGAGCCTTAAAACTCACGAATCTCTACTGTTCTGTCCACGCCGTTGATCCATGCAGATATATGTCCCAAGCTTCTCACTCCACGCATGCACAGCACAGATCCCTGGGCAGGACCCCGTCCACAATCGGCCTTGCTCTGGGAGCTTGCAGTGTGTGCCCTCCTACACTAACACCATCTTGGCCTCCTCTGTAGTATGTTTTAAAGCAAGGTAGTGTGATTTTCAAATTTAGTTTTTCTTTTTCAATATGTCTTTGGCTATATGGGGCCCCTTGCCCTTCCAGGTAAGTTTCATACTGAATTTTCCAATTCAGTAAAAAATGCTGTGGTAATTTTATTGGGACTGTGATAAATCTGTAAATCAGTTTGGGTAGGATAGACTTCTTAATAATGTTTAGTCTTCCTACCCAAGAACATGGAGTATTCTTCCATTTATTCAGATCTTTGATTTTCTTTAACAGTGTTGTGTAGTTCTCCCTACTCAAGTCATTTACATCTTTAATTAAATATATTCCTAGGTATTGGATTCTTTATCTGCTATTATAAATGGGATTTTTTTCTTGATTTCCTCCTCAGATTGCTCATTGTTGGAGTTTAGAAATGCTACTGAATTTGCACCTTAATCTTCTAGACTGCCACTTTACTGAACTCATTTATAATCTCTAGAAGCTTTATCATAGATTTCTCAAGGCTTTCTATGTATAATATCATGTTATTTGCAAATAGTGAAATTTTTCTTGCTAAATTCTCAAGCAAGTATTCCCAACACAATATTAAATAAGAGCATTGACAGTGGGCATCCTTGTCTTGTTCCAGACCTTAGAGTGAAAACTTTTAGGATTTCAACATTGAATATGATGCTAGCTGTGGGTTTTTCATATGTACTCTTTATCACGTTGAGGAAGTTTCCTTCTCTCCTTCCTTCTGAAGCATTTTTTATCAGGAAAGTTTGCTGATGACTCCCCAACTCACTTTGAAATCTCTTAGCCATATAAACTCATTTGTCTTTACCCTTTCCTCCTTTTGGTCAATGTCTTTTTCCAGTTGCTTTGCTAGTTGGAGCTTGATAGTAATCCATTGGTGCCAGGGAAGCTCATCCCTGGAAGTCATGTCCCATGGTAGGGGGAATGTAATTCACTTGCATGCTGAGTTAGGCTTACAGAGATGCCACAATTGAGCAAAATGAAGCTCTCAGGAGGTAACTATTCAGCATCCTAAAGTAGTAGGCTAAGATTCAATTTCAAAATTAAGTATTCATAAGTACAGTCATCATTATCAAGGGCCCCTCAATTGTCCATCCTCCTTCACTAGCCAATGTCTCTGCACTCAGGGGATTCTTGTTGCTCCATTTGAGAATGTGGCAAAACTCCCCATGATAGGAATTTGATATTCTAAGGGTTATTGTGTGAATGTCCACCCACCATGACAATGCCCCATGAACAAATTAACACATTCATATGCCTTATAGGTATGCTTCAGGTGAACCTTCTCCCATGCATCAACTATCACTGACACCCCACATCAATAATCACCCCCTGCCACAGTTGTAATCCTTCTGTGATCCAAAACTTCTTCAAAAATGAAGTTAACAAAATAACCAAATTCATAAGAAAATGAAATAATGATGGTTTTAAAAATAAGAAATAAAATACAAAAAATATAAAAATAAATTTGAAATAATAAAAAGTATAAAATAAAAAATAATTTTTGACATATTTTCATCACTGTAAATCTTTTTGTGTGTGTGTACAGTGGTATTTTCTTCCATTTATTTTCCCAGTGTCTTTTTTTTTTTCATTTTGTCTTCAAAGAAGCTTTAGGTTATAGAAAGGTCATGTACAGAATATAACAACTTCCCATATATCCAATAATTTCCCCCTATTCCCCTTTCTCTTATTGTATATGTGGATGGTACATTTTTATAATTGATGTACAAATATTGAAACATTGCAACTAACCATGGTCAATGATTTACATTATGGTTTATGTTGTGGACCATACATATTTATGAATTTTAATGAAAATTAACATAGCCTGTATCCATCATTGCAAGATCATGTAGAACAATTTCATTGCCCTAAAAATATCCCAGGTTCCATCTATTCTATTTCTCCTTTCCCCTCCTCTTGGGACCTATGAAAGCACAAAGCTTCACTCCTTGAAGAACAGGATTCATAGTTACTTGCAACAACATTGAGGACTTGACATACTAGCCTTTCCTCCTCTATTAGGAACTGCCTATGCTTGCAAGACACTCCTGTCCCTCTATTTGAGAACATAACTGGACTCCCCAGGATAGGAGTCCAACAACTTCCACATCATTTTTTGGATGTCCACCCACTGATACAAGACACTATGACAAGAAGAACACTCATACAATCCCTAGAAGCAAGCTCCAGGGTACATCTTGTCCCAAATTCCCCCCACATCCAGCACCCTAAACTGGTGACCCTCCCCTGCCATATCACCAAAAGAACAATGTAGTTTCAACCACATTCTGGCAAATCTCAAGTTTCTTTCCCCAACCCTCTGCTCAGTTCCATAGACAGTCCAATTCACCGTCCCCACCCTACCCACCTCACAAATCGGAACCAATCAGCCCAACAGTATCATTTCTCCACTGTCTTGCCCATCAACTGCACAACTACACACTTGAACATTGTGATAGACTTTGCCCATATGTTCATTGGCTCACAACCTTCTTCTACCTTTCTTCTCCTGTAAACATATCTTCCTGACCCTATCTCTGTGAGTCTGCTCAGTTTACTTAAGTCATTCAGTGAGGTCATGTAATATTTATTCTTCTATGTCTGGTTTGCTTCACTCAACATAAGGTCTTCAAGATTCATCCATGTTATCCTGTGTGTTAATACTTCATTCCTTCTTACAGCTGAGTAATATTCCAATACATGTATATAGCACAATTTTTTCATCCATTCATCTGTTGATGTACATTTGGGTTGTTTCCAACATTGACAAAAGTGAATAATGCCACTATGAACATTTGTGTGCATATATCTGTGCCCCACAGACTTCAGTTTTCTAACTTTTCAAATGCTGCTTGAGCCCTGAATCTCAGCAGAGTTGTAGGTAACATTTACCCTCCAATTATTCAGACTCACCCAGGACAACTAACAAAATGATAATGATGGACAATTCCAATCTCCCTAATCAGAGAACATCTACAACTGTAAGCAAGACAAGTCCATCCAACTGCCCCATGGGATATAATGCCCCTCTCAATCTGAACCAGAGCTAGCATCACCATTCCAAAAATCTCAAGAATGAAGAATGAAAAAACATAAGTGGGGAATCCAAATAAAGTAAAGTAAAGTAATGTAAAGTAAGTAAAGTAGACATTATTATTATAGTAATGGAAGAAATTTTATCACTGATAGAAAGACAGTGGTCATTAGAGTTTCTGAGGGGAGGGAAAGGGAAGAATAGGTGTAACACATGGCATTTTAGGGACATTGGAATTGTCCTGCATGACATTGAAATGAGAGATACAAGCCAGTATGTATTTTGTCATTACCTGCAAAATTGTGCAAGACAGAGTGTAAACCATAATGTAAATTATAGGCCATGGTTAGTAGAAATGCTTCAATAAGTTTTTATCATTTGTAACAAGTGTCCCGCACTAATGAAAGATGTTGTTAATGGAGAAAAATGTGGGAGTGGGAGGGGTGAGGTATATGGGAATCCATTACATTTTTGATGTAACATTTATGTTATCTAAATATTCTTTAAAAATAAAAAGTTAAAAGAAAAAAAAGTTAATTTTAAAAAGTTTGATGATGCTCTTGGTAAAATTTTCACAAAACAAACATAAGCAAAGAAGAAGCAGTAAATAATGAAGATAAACCTGTAGTTAATGAAATAAAAGGCAGAAAAAATCCTAGAAATGAAAAAGAAATCTCACAGCAAATTCTTTAGTAAAAGCCAACAAACAGAGAAAAATAGAAGACCATTAGCATGGAAATATAAATAGAGCATAATTGTACAGAAATATATAAAAGTAAGAATTAGTCAAATTACCACAGATCTAAAAAATGCTATAATTGGGAAAATAATCTTACTTATATCTCTATGTAAAATTTTGAAAATCTCCAGTAAATGAACCCATTTTTGGAAAATATATGTGTCCAAAATTGATTTGGGGTAGAGAATAACAGATAAATCACTAAAGAAGGAATTAAGAAAATGACAAATACTTAGACCCCAAAATGACCTGGCAGGGTCCTGTAGGAGGAGCAATAGAAACATTCCTTTCAAATACTGAAGAAGAAATTAACTCTCTGACTCTAATATGATTCATCAGCATGCTGGAAGATGCCACCAATGCAGGGCAATGAGAAAATGCAAAAAGAGTTATGATAACTGGTAAAGCAACTTTTAAACATTTACAGATGATGTATTGGCAGCAGGATAACTATTTTTAATGAGTAAAATGTTAGGTGGGTAGTTGATAAAGTACAGTAGCCATTTCAAAGTGTGCAATTAGTGATATTTTGGTCATTCAAATTGTTGTGCTATCATCACCACTGTCTAGTTCTGGAACATTTACAACATCATGGGAACTATATTTCATATTATTCAAAACTCTTTTCTCATTATTAGAAAATTATGAATATCTGGATGCAAGAGAGATAAATCAATAGCATTGAGACATACTGTTCAAATCTTTTAGAAAACAAAGAGGAATCATTTCAAATATGAACAAAAATATAAAACTACTAGATAGAAAATGGAAATCTGTAAATACTAAATAAATGAAAGTAAAAAGTAACTAAAATCTATTCACATCAACAGGAAGCAAGCACTGTGCTGTTTGATATGCATGAGCTCATTTTGTTATCATCACCATTGTTTCAATTTAACAGATGATAACATATTTACAGTGGTGTACCAATTACATTAACATTTATAGGTTCTAGGTAGGACTTAGACACTTTAGTAATGATTTCCCATGCATTTCTTCTTTAATTTAATCCTCAAAACCACCTTGTGAATTATATACTACCATTATCACCATTACAAAAGTGAAAACTGGGGCAGAAGAATATTAAGTAACTGAATTAACATTTCACACATCACACACAAAAATGTGTCAAATACTTTCTAGTGCTAATTACACTGGATCCAAGAAAATGTTTTTTTTTTTTTGGTGAATGAATGAATGAATGAATGAATGAGATTTTATAGATAATTCAGGAGGATCCATGAGAGGGTAGAATGGAGGCACTTTTAATGCCTACAGAAAAATATCTAAGATAGAAGGGTAAGACACACTCAGGAGATGTTCAGACTGAAGGGATGGACAATTTTAATAAAGAAAAACACTTTGAATTATCCCAGAGATGTAAATCTTTGATATCTTCCTGTGCCTGTTTGGCCTTGAATCTCAGTAGTGTTGTACCACCTACTCTACAGATCACTGGACTCACTCAGGCAACTAACAAGGGGAAGATGATTTACAATGCCCATCCCAAGGAACAGAGAGTGTCTGCAACTGCAAACAAGACAGTTCTATCCATATTCCCCATGGTACCTAAGACCCATCTCAATTAGAAACAGAGTGGGCATCACAACCCCTAAATCCTCAAGGTTGGGGAATTAACAATGGACTAAAGTAGACATTATTATTCTATTATAGACATTATTATTCTAACAATGGAAGAAATTTTTATCTGTGACATAAAGGCAGTGGCCACCAGAGGTTTTGAGGGGAGAAAGAGGGAAGAATTGGTGTAACATGGGGGCAATTTCAAGACATTTTAATTATTCTGCATGATGTTGCAATGATGGATACAGGCCAATATCCTTTTGGTTAAAGCCTGTAAAATTGTGTGAAGCAAAGTGTAAGCTACAATGTTAACTATAGTCCATGGTTAGTAGCAATGTTTCAATATGTGTTCATCAATTGTAACAAGTGCACCATATCAATGAAAGGATGGTGTTAATGTGGGAAAGTGTGAAAAGGGGAGGGGATAGGGTATATTGGAATTTCCCTATATTTTCTCCCTTATATTTTTTATGTAACATTTAGATAATTTAAGACATCTTTAAAAAAATAATAATAAATGTCTTTTAAACCAGAGGGGTAGAAAAAATGATAATGGGGGCTGCACAACTGTGAGCAATCTTTAGGGATGAAATCATCATTGTATTAATTCAGCTTTTCCCATTAGAGATCATGTTCTGAGAGTTCTGCCTGCCTCCCTAGCAGTTTCCCACAGCAGATGCTCAGATGGCCTTCCTTGAGCTTCTTTTACCCTGTGTCTTTTACTTCCTGAGTGATGGAGGTTCAATTCAGCTTCCAAGAAGAGCAGGATGGTTGTACCAGGAATAATTTCCCTCTAAGAGCACAGTTGAATTATCTTCTACTTGGTACCTTTAAGCTGTAGGTGAGAGGATTCATCATATTTACCATTTCTGGGTTTTGAAAAGTTTTTCTCCCAGATGACCACTAAAATAATTGTTCCATTCTTGCTCTAATCTCTGAGCAATTTGGTTCCCATATGTAAACTGGCCAAAACAAAAAGGAATTTATTTTCTGGTAATTGTTTACCTTGGGAGGACCTTGGATGACACATATCCTTATCTTCTCCATTGGGGCCTTCCACCCTGTGCTTATTCTCCCTGCCTCTGACTTTCACCATTCATTAATCTCTCCAAGGAACATTTATGCAATATTTGAGATGGAGTTTCTTTGACTTATCAAATACATTTAGGAATACTGCTGGCTTTGCTATCCTAGATCACGAGTATCCTGTATTCTCAATACAAAGCATAATGGGTTTATCACTGTCTTTTGTACACACTTAGAATTTCACCACTTTTTCCGTGACTTTAATCAGATGGCTTCATCAATGATATAGTGATGTACTTTGCAGCTAGCCTGCTGGCTGATTGTCCCCTCACTGGGATCCATTACTGCTATTGTAAACTTGTTCCTCCATACATGCAATCTCATCAGCTCTGTGGAAGTATGAAACATTTTCCATGTGTTCCTTTTACCTGTAGCTGTCTCCTTATTTTATTATATGCATGAAGGTAGGTTCAATAATTCTTCTGCTATGCACAATGCACAATGTACTTGCATGAGCTTCGGTGATGTAGCCCATGGTCATACTCATGATGAACAATATTATCTAATCTCTGAGGAATAAAAATATAAAGGGGCTCTTAAGAGGTTCTGTATTAGTCAGCCAAAGGGGTGCTAATGTGAAATACCAAAAATGGGTTGGTCTTTATAAAGGGTATTTATTTGGGGTAGAAGTCCACAGACACCAGGCCATAAAGCGTTAAGTTTCGTCTCTCACCAAAGTTCTTTGTCACATGTTGGAGCAAGACAGCTGCTGATGTTTGCCAGGCTTCAGGCTTCTTGTGTTCCTCTCTTCTTGGGGCTGCGTTTCTCTCTGGGTTTAGCTCTTCTGGTTCCTCCACAAGGTCAGTTGTAGACTATCAGGTGAATGGCTCACTTTTCTTCTCTTCTCCTGGGGCCTTCTTTCCAACATCAAAATTGCTTCTCAAAAAATGGCTTCAACTCTGTTCTTTGCCTTGCTTTTTATATTCAATTCCCCACCCACCAAGGGGTGGGGCTCAATGCCTTAGTGACATGGCCCAGTCAACAACCTAATCATAACTTAATCATGCTCAGATTAACAGATCAGTTTACAAGCATGATCCAATTATATTTTTGGAATTCATAATTACATTAAATTGGCCAATGGCTATACTCCACCCTCTGAATTCCAAAAATACATTACAATATTCAAAAAACCTTAAATCAGTAACAATTCAACTACAAAATCTTATCATAATCATTTTAAAGAAATACAGTTCATCTTGAGGCAAAGTCCTGTCTTCTATAGACCTCTGAAACTTACAAAACCATTTACTTGCTTCCAATACACAAATGGACAAAGGATAAACATTTTCATTATCATAAAGAGAAATTGGGCTGTTAAACATGAGTCCTGGATCCTCTACAGTTCAGTAAACCTGCAGGGCACCCTCCATTCAATTTCAAACTCTGAGAGTCTTAAGATGATGGTTTCTTCTCCTTGGAGCCATATGGGAACCCACCCTTTCCACAGGCCTGCCCAATGGCCATTTTCTTGGTTCCAACCTCATCAAGCACCTGGGTGTCGACCAAGCTCCAGTCCTCACCACCCAAGAGTATTGGGATGATTGCCACACCTTACCCAATCTTTGGGTTAGAGTCTTAGCCCCCCTAGTACAGTGAGGTGAAGATAACATTCCCCATAATCTTTGGCATACAGGTTCAACCCTCTGAGAGCAATGGGTTGACCACCTGGTCTTCTCTAATCCATGGGGGACAGGTACACCCCTCTCAGACCTATGGCATGTTGATCTTAACTGCCCTAATCTTTGAGGAATGTGCTCCACCCTCTCTGCACCCTGGGATGGCAAAACTCCCCCAGAACATTGGGTGGGGACATCCACCTTCTTCAAATGCTGGGGAAAACTCACCCTCTCTGCACCATGGGGCATCAAAACTTTCTCAGAACATCAGATAGGAACATCCACACTCTTCAACTGCAGGGGCAAACTCACCCTTCTGTACACATGGGTGGGGCTCCTCTCTTCGCCCAAGAAGATGTCTTAAGTCCATATCTCTGTTTCCATGGTTTTCTTCTTAAAGCTGATTCTCCTTCAATCTCTCCTTTCCATGTTCTCTTTTGTTCAAGCTGACAGTGGTTTTGTTCATATAGCTCTTTCAAAAACTTTGTTGGTTTAGCATGCAAGAAGCAGGGGTCCAAACCATCAGACAGTAAAACTTTCCACAAGCCTTTCCAAGATAACGGCATCTTCAATTCTGAGTTACTAGTTCCAAGTTTAGTAAAGTCTTCAAATAGGGCATTTTCATCTGGGAATTTGATTTCCAGAAACTTGGAAGTTCTGGAATCAGTTTCTGTTTTCTTTGTGCCAAAAGTTCAGTCCTTAGTGAATTTCACTCATCTAGTATTTTGCTATAATCTGCAAGGAGAAGCCAAGCCACATTCTCTGAGTTTACCTTGGAGAGTTCTTCAGCTAAATGCTCCAGTTCGCCATTTTCAAATTCTGTCTTCCATATAACACCAGAAGTTAATCTTGCTAAGTTCTCTGCAACTTTAAAACATGGATCGCCTTTCCTCCAGTTTCCAATAATAGTTTCATCATTTACTTCTAAGGCACCATAGAAAGTCTCTTTAGCATCCATATTACTATCAACAGTCTCTTCAAAGTGATCTAGGCCTTTTCCATCAAGCATTTCACAATTCCACCAAAAAAATACTCCTTACCCATTTATAAAACCGTTCCAACATTTTGGTATAAGCAAAAGCACTACCCCCCCACCCCGGTACCAAATTCTGTATTAGTCAGCCAAAGGGTGCTAATGTGAAATACCAAAAATGGGTTGGTCTTTATAAAGGGTATTTATTTGGGGTAATCCACAGATACCAGGCCATAAAGCGTTAAGTTTCTTCTCTCACCAAAGTTCATTGCCACGTGTTGGAGCAAGACAGCTGCCAACGTTTGCCAGGGTTCAGGCTTCTTGAGTTCCTCTCTTCCCAGGTCTGCGTTTCTCTCCAGGTTTAGCTCTTCTGGTTCCTCCACAAGGTCAGCTGTAGACTATCAGGTGAACAGTTCACTTCTCTTCTCTTCTCCTGGAGCCTTCTTTCCAACATCAAAACTGCTTCTCAAAAAATGGCTTCAACTCTGTTCTTTGCCTTGCCTTTTTTTTATTTTTTTTTATGCCTTGCCTTTTATATTCAATTCCCCACCCACTAAAGGGTAGGGCTCAATGCCTTACTGACATGGCCCAGTCAATGCCCTAATCATAGCTTAATCATGCCCAGATTAACAGATCAGTTTACAAGCATGATCCAATTATATTTTTGGAATTCATAATTACATTAAATTGGCCAACAGCTACAACGTCTTTATAGGGAAGACATACATGGGTCAAATTTCTTGAGGCTGTAATAATTCCTTTGATTGTAGGGTTCAAATCCTGAGAGCCTGAAATTGTGGCTCTGTGAACATTCCAGAGAACCAAAATCTGCCTAAAGGAAATATAAACAAATCTGATTAAATAAACCCTTCAGTCATACATTATATTATTAAAGGAAATAATTGTTTTGGACAATTTATAGCTGCACATTAAGTAAGAAATCTTGGTGTCTGTGTATCTGGGTATTTATACCATGGATTCATTACTGGATGGCATGTTCTGTATTATCTTATTAAAAAAACAAATAAGACTCTTTCTGTTACTCTAAGCAAAATAGCTCCCTCTTTTCTAAAATTTATCATATACAGTAAATACCATGTGAATGAACAGTCTATTTATTAGTTTTATTACCCATTTTTTGGCATTCAGGTTCAAAACAATACTCAATACTCATGATCAAAAGATGACATGTGAAGAGCTTGAAATCCCATGCAATAATTCCTCTTATAATGGAAGGTTCTGAGTAAGTTCCTGAGGTATTCCTGCATAAATTTCATGTCCTTCCAACATCTTTTGCTTACCAAAAAGGGCTCTCAAAGGTAGTCAAATTTAATTGTTCATTATCCAGAGTGTTCTTGAATAACAGAATATCATGAATGCCATCCTCAAATATCTGAAAAAAGACTCAAATATGAGGCAGTCAATTGTTCTTAATGCCATCAATTCTGTTCCCAATTATTTTTGCATAAGTTTGCAAGACAGCAAATAAACCAATTGCCAAAAATGAGTTTAAGAGAATGCTTTTAATATCATAGCTGAGTCTAGGGTGTTAAGTTGTGTTGATTTCTGCAGAGATCTTCGAGGATTTGCAGTCACCTAGAAAGTCATACGTGTTCTACCTGGGCTCTCTTAAATGTTTGGGCTTTTCTGGACATAAACTGGTCCAGGGTGACCTTGGCTGAGACAGCAGACATTTGTTCCACATGTTTTGCTCTCTTTCACACATTCTTAGAGTTATACAACCTGATCTTGGTAGTTGGTGGAAAGGGTACTCCATGGAGCAGTTTTTGATGTTACTTTGATGAAATTATATAGTTTTCTACACTTCTATTTTGTAAATTTGTAAAAATCTCATTGATTAGATATCTCAAATCCTGTGCCTCACCTAATGCTTTGATATATTTTTTCCTTGGGTCATTTCTTCCATTTTCTTAGTATGGCTTGTAATTTTTTTTGCTGATGTTTAGGCATCTAATTATGACAGGGAGTTTATTCTGATGCATAATTTCTACCTGTTTCATAGGGATTTAGTGGTGGGAAAATGTGAGTTACTGCTGTTCTTGATTCTTAGTTCAGTCTGTTCTAGGTCTTTAGGGTGGTCCTTGTGAGCTGCTCAAATCTGGGCCCTGGACCAGTGAGTTACAGACCCACTTCCAAGAGCCTTGGGGAGGGAGGCTGTAAAGGCAAAAAAAAGCCTCTTTTACTTATTCACATTTCTACACAGGCAATTTCTTGGTCAGACAGCTGAGGGTGTATATCAGCAGCCTTTTCAGATCAAAGCTTGGTTGGATGATGTTGCTGGTCAGACTGAGGCTCCAAGAGGCTCTGGTGGCCCGGAAACCAGGATGAGGGTCTAGGTCACGCTTTTAATGCACGTAAATAACAGAGACACATACTGGAAAAAAGAAGGAATTAGAGGCATTAGGAGCCTTCATTTTGGCAGAACATGTCCCCCTTCTTGAGTGGGAGACTTGAGGAGAGAGGGGGAACTTTGAGACTCCAAGGTTATCAGCAAGGACTTCATGAACTGATAACCAATAGTCTCTCCCAGCTTCCTCTGCAGGTTTCATGAAAAGGTAGTCCTACCTTATGCATAATAACATATTGAGAATTTTTATCTGGTTCCCCTTTGACATGTTTTGGGATTTTGTCTTATTCTAGTAGTTCTATATTGGAGGTGTTTTAATTCATCAAGGCATTCCTTCATGTGTAGCAGTCATCAAAGTATAAAGTGCAATATCATTGTGTGACTATTACAAAATACAAGTGACATCTATTTTTTAAATCCTTTTGGAGTTCATTTCCTAATGGAAATGTTGCAATAAATCTAACAGGTAACAAGAGCAGTGAATCTGCTTATGGATAGAATTCAGCTTCTAGTGACAGAAAACCCACCAAAATAGTGGCATAATGAAATATTGGTTTATTTATATACAAATCACAAATATAGAGTTAAGCAGTCCAAGGATGGTATGACAGCTCAGGAAAGTAGTTAAGTCCTTAACTACTTTTATATTTATTTGTTTAATTAATTAATTAATTAGTTTGTTTGTTTAGGCCATACTGGGGATTGAACTAGGGATATCATACCATAAGAAGCATGCTCTGAACCACTGAGATACACTGCTTCCCACACTTTTATTTTTTAATAGCTGTTGCACTTTTAGATATTAGAGCCATATCATATTCAAGAAGAATTGAAATCAAAGATGTAGTACAAAGGAATGCAAAATATAAGACTTGAAAATTTCTATTTTTTAGTATAACACATATAAGAAAATGTGCCATATCACAATGAATTTTCAAAAACTGGATATAATCCATGGAACCAGAACCCAAATCAGAACAGAACATGGTCATTCCCCAGGGATCTTCTCTTTGTCCAAGGTGATTTATACAATAAATGGAATATTATTCAGGAGCAAAAATGATGGGACTTCTCTCACTTGGAGGTGGAGTGGACATCACCATCCCAGTCCCCTCAGGATTGGGGGAAGAACTATGGGCTAGAGTGGACTTGATGGTATTCTGTTGTTCACATATGGTGATTCTAGCAATGGAAGAAATTATAACAATGAGGTGGAGCCAGTGGCCACTTGATGCTTTTGGGGCAGGGAGGGGACAATTAGTTGAAATACAGGGTCTTCTTTGGGATTTGAAGGTTGTCCTGAGTACCGTTGTGGCAACAGATGTAGGCCATTTTAAATCAGCCCACACCACTCAGAATTGTGTGGGAGAGAGTGTGGTCTACGATGTGAACTGTGGTCTATGATTGATGGCAAGGCCCCAGGATGTGTAAGTCCATTGAGGGTGATGGGCCACACTTGTGGGAGATGTTTGTGTGGGATATGGTTGGAGGTGTGGGAGGTGGGGAACATGGGAATCCCTGTAGGTTCTGTGTAATATTTAGGTAATCTAAGCACCTCTTAAAAAATATATGTGTGTATATATATATATATATCTTTTGTAAGCAAATGCACATATATGCATATATATTTATATATCATTTTATAAATATTGGTATATATTGTGAAAAATTTGATTTTTACCCACAATAAAAAATTAATTAATTGAAAAAGAAAGAAGATAGAGAAAAGATTACATTGTTAACAGAGAAAAAATGGAAAGAAAAGTTAATCAATTTCTCATTTTAGTAAAGCAAGCAACATGAAAAAAAAATAATAAAGGGTATTTATTTGAGGTAGAAACTTACAGTCACAAGGCCATAAAGAGTTCAACTCAAGGTATCATAAGAGTTACTTTCTCAGATAAAGTCATTTGCTATGTGTTGAAGCAAAGGGCAGGCAATATCTGTGAGGGTTCAGCCTTCCTTCTTCCTCTTAAGGCTCCATAGTCCCAGTTTCTTCCCATCTCAACTGTAAGGTAGAATAAGGCTAATTTCTCCGGGCTTCTCATCTGCTCTGTTCTCTTCACTGCAAACTATCAGGCTCATCTCTCTTCCTGGGGCCTCATCTGTGTCTATGAAGCTGTCTCTCTTCCTCTTTGTTCTTCTTCTCTACTTCCTTGTTCTTGATTGAGTGTCCATTTATATAGCCCAAAAAGGGGGTGGGGACTCAACCATGCACACACTAATGACATGGTTGAATCAAAGCCCAAATCTTGATTTAATAAATGAAATAAAAAAATGAAAATGGGGACATTACATCTGATCCCACAGATATAAAAGAGATGATAAGAGAATACTATGAACAACTTTATGCCAAAAAGCAAAAAGCAAAAAGATGATGTAGATGCAATGGAAATATTTCTAGGAACATACGAACAGCCCACACTGACAATAGAAGAAATAGAAGACATCAATAAACCAATCACAAGTAAAAAGATTGAAACACACATTAAACAAGTCCCCAAAATGAAAAGCCCAGGACCAGATGGTTTAAAAGGTGAGTTCTACCAAGCACTCAAAGAATGTGTAATACCAATCTTACTCAAGTTCTTCCCAAAATTTGGACAAGAAAGAATACTACCAAACTCATTCTAGGTAACCAATATCATATTAATACCAAAGCCAAGTAAAGATATTATGAAAAAAGAAATTAACTGACCCAATTCTCTTATGAATACTGATGCAAAATTCTCAACAAAGTACTTGATAATTGAATTCAACAACCTATTATAAGAATTATTCATCATGATCAAGTGGATTTTATACCAGGAATATAAGTATGGTTCACCACAAGAAAATCAAACAACATAATAAATGACATTAATAAATCAAGGACAAAAATCATATGACCTTATCAATAGACTCAGAGAAAACATTTGACAAAATGTCTTTCTTGATAAAAAATATACAAAATATAGGTATTGAAGGAAACTTTCTCAATATGATAAAGGCCATATGTGAAAAAAACACAACTAGCACTGTACTCAAAGTGAAGAATGGAAAACTTTCCTGTTGAGATCAGGGACAAGACAAGGATACCTACTCTTAATATATTGTCAATATATTCTTCAATATACTGCTAGAGTTTCTTGCTAGAACAATCGGGCAAGTAAAAGAACTAAAATACATCCAACTCATAAAGGGAGAGGTAAAATATTTGCTTTCATACATGATATGATCCTATATACAGAAAGTCCAAAAAATCTATGATAAAACTGCAAGAGCTAATAATCGATTTCAGTAGAGTGTCAGGATACAAGATAAATACGTGAAAATCAGTGTTATTTCAATACACTTGTAATGCACACTCTGAGGAGGAAGTCAGGAAAAAATACATTTACAATACCAAATAAAACACATAAAATACTCAAATAATTAGGACTTAACTTAACTAAGGGTGTAAAGCACAATTTTTTATTCAGAAAATTAAAATACATTGATAAAAGAAATTTTAAAAGATCTAAATAATTGGTAGAAAATTCCATGCTCATGGATTGGAAGACTTAATATCATTAAGATGTCAATTCTACCTAAATTGATATACAGATTTAATGCAATCCCAATAAAAATTCCAATGGCATTTTCAAAACAAATGGCAAACATAATTATAAAATTTATGTGAAAGTCTTAAGGGCCTAAATAACCAGAAGCATCTAAAAAGGAAAAGTGATATTGAAAGACTCTCACTTCTGGACTTGAAATCATATTATCTAGATACAATGGTAAAAGCAGTATGGCACTATCATAAAGATAGACATAAAGATCAAGGGAACCAAATCGATGGTTCAGAACAGGCCCTCACATCTATGGTCAAGTGATTTTTGACAAACCTTTCAAACCAAACCACCTGAGTAATAACCATTTATTCAACAAATTGTACTGGGAAAACTGGATATCATATCTAAAAGAAAGTAATAGGACCCTTATCTCACATCTTACACAAAAATTAACTCAATATACATCAAAAACCTAAATTTAAAAGTTAGAGCAATAAAGCTTCTAGAGAAAAATGTAGTAAAACATCTTCAAGACCTGGTGGTAGGTAGTGCATTCTTAAATCTTACACCAAAAACACAAGCAACAACAACAAAAAAAACATGAATAAATGGGACCTACTTAAATTTAAACACTTTGTTGGAAAAGATGCTGAGAGCCAGAGCATAAAGAGTTAAGCATTTAGAAAGCATGCTTGCTGGCAGAGAAACATTAGTAAATGTCCCCAAGGACACGGCATATTGCAGACATCAGTAGGAGGAGGCAAAGCAGAATGAACTCACCACTAAGAAGTTATTGTATGAATTCCTAAGAAAGATTATCTAGGAACACAGGAACAGGCAGCGCTCTTACATGCCAAGTAGAGGAACTAGCGGAGGATGCCCCACTTTAGATACCAGCTTTATAGTATAAAAAGCAGCTTCAGCCTAAATAAACTTGTCTTCATTCCACATGGAGTGAGGTCCTATGATCCCAGTCTTTGTTATCTCTTCTTCATTCCTGGCACCATCTAACTCCATGCTGAATTACAACAGATGGTGCCCAATGTGGGGCTTGACTAGTCTTTTCTTCAGTGTCATGGAACCAAGGACTTCTGTTGGTGAGTCAAACGGTCCTTGTAGCATCAGAGTAATGGGTAATCAGTCAACTCAGTTCGAGGAATATTCCCAGGTCTTGAAGACCTTGTTAAAGAATACAGGGGTATCTGTGACAACCCCAGATTCACTAGAACTCCTTTCTCTTGTACGGAAACATTATTACTGGCTTCAGCCACAAGGATGGAATATTTTAAACCTGAAACAATAGAAGTTAATAATGAAAACTTTAAAAAGAACTTCTGAAAGGGGAAAAATAATTCTCATTCATGTATGGTCTTTGTGTAGTTTTATTTCTGTTGCTCTTGAACCATTACAATCTAATGAAAATATATATGAAAAAATTCATGAACAGTCAAAAACAGATAAACTCATGTCTAATAAAAGGGAAGGAAAGAAAAAGGGAGTTTATGGAACTTTTCCAGCAGTCATTAAGCAGCCCTCTGTTCGAAATTGACAAAGGATTAATCTTAATTTCACCCCCACAAATTCTCTGCAAATTTATGTGCCACCACCTAGAGAAGTGCTGGCCTGGACTTTGCCACTACCGAAAAATTAGTACTTAAAAAACAAAATAAAATCTTTCTAGCCAATTCAGGAGTAAAGGGCCTATTCCAGAAGATTTAGTGAGATTAATATTAGGAAGATCTAGCATTAGTTACAGAAGCATCACTATTCTGCCAAAAGAATTAACTAAGATAAGGAAAACATGTTAGGGGCTAATAAAATTAAACCACTAGAAGAATAGGAAAATTTGACAACATTGGTGTTTTCTGTTTTGTGTCCATGCTGATTCTGGTTGGGCCTATGTGGCTAAATTAATAAAATTAGTGCAGAATTTTTATCAAGGTGTCACAAGGAACTTTCAGTTTTAAATCACTAGCTTACTCTTGAACTTTGAGCCTAAGTGTACTCCTAAAGAGAAGTAATCCAAAAAATACATGTTAAATATCTGTGTAAACTGCTAAATTAGAGCTTAACTGTATTTATGCTGTTTAAGTTGTCCTGGCTGGTTGCTGGTTACTAACAAAAGAGTTTCAAAGAACAAGCTTATATACTACAGGCAACACAGATTCAAAAAAAAAAAAATCTTAAAAGCAGTAAAATAGAAAATGTAAAAGGATGGAGAGCTTGAAAACAGCCATACCAAAGGAGTGAAAATTATGGGTCATATTGGTAGGCTTTATGTTTCTGTTAGTGTGTCATAATTCTTTTTGCATTTGTCTGTTTGTTCAGTGTCAGTGTATATTTTGATACCTCTGGATGGTAATATTAAATTAGTAAATGAACCCTCAGGATTGGTGAATAAATTATGGACTAGAGTAGACTTACTGGTGTTCTACTATAGACTTATTATGATTCTAACAATGGAAGAAATTATACCATTGATGTGGAGACAGTGGCCAGTGGAAGTGCTGAAGGCAGGGAGAGGGAAAAAGAGATGTAATATGGGCTTGGAATTGACCTGGATGATATTGTAGTGACAGATACAGGCCATTATATATCCTGCCATAGCCCACAGAATTGAATGGGAGAGAGTGTAAACTACGATGTAAACTATAGTCCATGCTTAGTGGCAATGCTCCAAAACCTGTTCATCAATTGCAATGAATGTATCACACTAATGAAAGAATTGTTAATGTGCGGAAAAGTGGGAGGCCTGGGGAGTGGGGCACATGGGAATCCCTTATATTGTTTAATGTAACAAGTTATGTAATCCAAGTATAGTTTAAAAATAAAATATATATATATATATTTTAAAAATTAATTAATAAATCAAGATTATTATAAGAGCTCTATTCAAATGGCCAAAATTAAATAAACACTTATATTAATAACTAAAAATGGGTATTAGTTTAAAATAATAAAAATGGTTATAATCAAATTAAACCATTATTCTAAGAAGTTTGTTTAAGTTGATGGTAATTGTATGTTGTCAGAAGTTTGTTTGGAAACAGTTTCCAAAATCATTGTGGTAACTTAAGTATGGAAGGTATAGAGAATATGTTTTTATTATTAAGATAAAATAACTAGTTATTAAAACAAAGTAAAATGTGGGACAATACCTGAATGAATACAAAAAGTGCAAAAAGCTTGTGGAAAAAGAATTTTTGTGGTCAAAGTTAAGTAAGATTGAAGCGGTCTATCTAGAAAAAATTAAAAGCTTTAATGTCAAACAGTATTATAATACAAAGTTAAAGTTTTATTCTTTTTCAAAGTTTCTCAGGTCATCAATCTGTTTTAGTAAAATTTTACAAAAAGTTTTTCTCCTAAATAATCAGTATGCAATAAAGTCTGTTTTATCAAAATAGCTTCTTGTACTTTAATCTTATCATTTCCATGGAGAAACAAGTCATCACTTTTAAAAGAACATAATGTTCAAATCTTGCTTTCTCAAAGTCAAATTCTGAAAAGTGGTTTTTATTTCAAACTGTTACAAATGATTTAGTCTTTTACCTAGAAAAAGGTAAAATACTAAAAATAGTTAAGTTCATGTGATATAAGTTGATGAAGTATTTAAAACTGTTGTACAAATAAAATAAATTTTCTAACCTTATGACAATTAAAGTTGTATGAATAAAAAGTTCATATGAATACTTTTAAAGTGTATAAAATTCCTGAAAATTTAATAATGTTTCAGTATAATATTAAATAAAAGTATAATGTTATTAATCATAATTTTAATTATTTTTTAAAAAGTCTATAACTACAAAAAAAAAAGCAGCCATTAGAGGCTGCCAGGGTAGTGCATAACAGCGAATTAAAGTAAAGTAAAATAACACCACTGCAGTATGCAGCAGTCCCAAATATTGCTAGTTTGTTGCAAAAAATTAATATCCAGTTATGTCACTATTACTTTGGTTTAAATCTTGCTAAGGCTTTCTTTAGTATCTTCATAAACAAGTCAAGCCAGCCCACATTCCCCTTCTTGTAAAATAGCCAACAATACATCAAGTTTATATTCAACACTGTGAACAACAGCCCCAATTCTAATTATAATGTTAACAACAAAACCAATGCAAGTATTAAAATTACAAGCTAATGTATTACCCCAAAGCCAAAATAGGAAATACTAATTTGTTTTTACATATGCCCCAAACTATACAAAATAAAGAAATTAAGGTCATTCTAATCATGCTTCTAAGAATCTTAAATGCTTAAGAAATAGACACTTATTCATTGAATGTCTACTAGTTCAAACTATTATTGTTTGTTGTTACATAATCTACTGTAGTTATAAATTATGTATAACATACTTTAATAATGAAAACTTCAGTACAATGCATTGCATACTTAAGTAATTTAATAACTTGTATATTACACATAAATGTATTTTATTAAATGTATATGTAAATCTCTTGTTTTGAGTTTGGACAGTCCTAAAACCAAATGTATTAAGAAAAAGTCTGGTAAGTATTGTTCAAGCCTAAAAGTAAAGCATCATGCAGAAAACTTTGTTAATCAACAAACCAATGCCTTACTAGTTAATGCTTTTAATATTTCAGGAAAAATATTGAAAATTAAAATAGGAAGCACATCAAGAATTGTTTGTAACAAATTCAAAAAGATAAAGTGCATTTCAAAGGGTGTTGTATTCCTCCCTGGGGGAGCTGGCCACTCTCCCAGGGATTGATTCATAAACCATAAAATGTACTGCCCAGGGAGTGTTGTGTTCCTTCCTGAGGAGGCTGGCCCCTTCTTCAGGAATTAGCAAAATACTCACAAGTTGTCATCTATAGTATCAAATTCATTAATCCTAAACACAATCAACCAAAACTCTAGTATCAGTTGTTAATTCAACACTTTCCAGCTAAAAGCTAAATATTGGAAAGTATATATATATGAAACTGCTCTATTTATCTGTCATTCTGTAGCTTTGTTCAATATTAACTCGATCTTTTGATTGGTTATGTTATTTATGTTTCTTACTCTAATTATCAGTATAACTTATTAACCTAAATATACATATTGGTGTTTGTCTTGTATCTATCCAGAACACTAGCCAAATATCTCAATATGTCCCTTGGTTTGTTAAGCATGTGAATGTATGTATACATATCATAAAAGATTTGAATATAACAGTTTAAAATAATACTTCACTTATTTTATATTCTTTCAATATGAAAATACACTAACCAAATATCAATAAAAAGTCCTGCTACAGAAAATGTTCAATACACCCACCATGGGTCAATATTATTTCTTTAAGGCTTTACACCTTACTCATTCTGCTTTCCCACAAGCATGTATTTATACTTATTGCAGCTCCCTAAAAAACACTTTTAACACAACTCTACAAACATCTCCAAAATTATCTTACCCAAGCAAATAACATTAAGGGTCAAGCTATTGCTGAAAACAAGTAATCACATCCTGAAATTAATGTTACAAAAACAAAAAAGGGGGAAATGGTGAGGTGCGAGAACAATTATAACAAGCATTATTTACAATAAATTTTCTAAACTGATGGTCAGAATCAGATACATCAGTAGCAGAGCATTTCTGGCAAAAATCAGGCAAAAATGCAGAAACAAATATTAAACAACTAGTTTATTGGAAGAATGAAGATAATAATCAATGGGAGAAAGCCAAAGTTAAGTTAGGATATGGGGTCGAGGTTTTGCTCCTATCATTACAGATAAAGGAGACCAGCTTTGGGTCCCATCCAGACATCTGAAACCTAGACATGAACAAGCTGAAGAAGCTGACACAAGAAGCAGAAAAGATGGTAACTTTTAAAAGGCAGAATGTCACTCTAACACAATTATTCCTTGTTATGCTTACCTTAACAACCACAGCAGTAAGTAGTGTACCTTCACATAATTATACATATTGGGCTTCTATTACTAATTCACCTCTTTTAAAATTGTTGACTTGGGGGGACAAATCCTACCCTGTTCATATTAATCAGTCTTTGCATTTTCCTGGGCCCGTTAATTCTTGCCTTCCTCTAAAACCTGAGGAGGAAGGGAAACTTATTGAAAATTTAACCTTGCCTTTTCTTCAATGTCTTATCTGCATAGCATCCATCAATCCAAGTATACAGCCCCCAAATCATAGATTACAAAGTGATAAATGGCATGCATGCCATGGCTCATATGAGGTTGTACTCTTTAATGATTCCTATGGAATGGTTTGGGAATGCACCCCTGTGGGGTTACTGGTCCCAGAGAATGGCAATTATACTTTAGTTAGTTGGACTGGAATTAATCAAAATAACTGTATCTGTCTCTGAAACCCACCCATATCCACAGCTAGCGAACAGACCTAATTTAACCAGTAATAGGCAAATTCGAGGGATCAATCAGGGATGATTGATCCCCTTCCTTTGGGATAACTGCTTCAAGAAAAAAACAAGAATTTATGGAAAGTATTTTTGGGATTAGCCCCTACTTATACATTAACTGGGGAAAAAGGACTGACGAATACTACTCTACACTGGAATAGTAGCTCACATCATAAAGTATGTGTGTGGGATCCCATTGTTTCTATAGTAGAAACAGTGAGCATTGATCAAACGTGGTTTTTCTGCAGCAATTGCTCCCTTTACACTTGTGTATCAGAATCTGTTTTAAGGAGAGTTCTACTGCAGTTCTAATGGGACAACGGCATCGTGGAATATGGCTTCTGGTTCACATGAATCACTGCTGGCAGTCTTCCCCTGAGAGTCAAATCCTTTGGCACTTTGTAAATCATTATTTGAAAAGAACCAAACATTTAATTGGATTAATTATAGCTGCTGTATTAGGGCTTATAGGTATTATTACAGCCACTGCTGTGGCAGGAACTGCCCTACATGAGACTATCCAAACACAACAATATGTTAAAAATTGGCATCATATTGCTAGTAAGCTATGGCATAGTCAAGCATATATTAATGAACAAATTAATAATAGGCTTGATGACTTAGAAATGGCTGTTACACAAGTAGGAGATCAGGTATATAATCTAAATTTAAAATAAGATTTGAAGTGTGATTGGAATGAAAGTGCTTTTTGTATCACTCCTCTCCCATACAATGATTCCCATAATGAATGGGAAAAAATTAAACATCATTTAATAGGTCATCACACAAATTTATCTATAGAAATTACAGATTTGCAAAAAAGGATTTTGAGCATGTCTCAGAATCAATTTACTACACTTCCAGGTAGCGAATTTTGGCAATCAGTGACAGATCAATTAACTAAAATACACCCCTTACATTGGTGGAAATCAACCTCTGTACTTGCTAACTTTGGTATGGTGATCATTGGTGCTCTGTTACTCTTAACTGTATTAGGAGGCATTTGCAAAGCTCTACTGTCCCGCATTAGTAGGGCTAAAAAGGCCAGCCATGCCAATAACTTGATTCTGCTTAAAACCCTTAACTCTCTCAAACCCCTGTCCATGGAGCTTGGCTGGTGGCCAGTGATGGGTAAGACCTTCAGAGAAGGACAACCTAAGACAGGCACAGTCACCCTGGACAAAAACAAAAAAGGGGGAAATGTTGGAAAAGATGCTGAGAGCCAGAGCATAAAGGGTTAAGCATTTAGAAAGCATGCTTGCTGGCAGAGAAACATTAGTAAATGTCTCCAAGGACACTGAATACTGCAGACATCAGTAGGAGGAGGCAGAGCAGAATGAACTCACCACTAAGAAGTTATTGTATGAATTCCTAAGAAAGATTATCTAGGAACACAGGAACAGGCAGCACTCTTACGTGCCAAGTAGAGGAACTAGCGGAGGATGCCCTACTTTAGATATCAGCTTTATAGTATAAAAAGCAGCTTCAGCCTAAATAAACTTGTCTGCATTCCACATGGAGTGAGGTCCCCTGATCCCAGTCTTTGTTTTCTCTTCTTCATTCCTGGCACTGTCTAACTCCATGCTGAATTACAACACACTTATGATTCAAAGGTCTTCATCATTAAGGTGAAAAGGCAGCCCAATCAATGGGAGAAAATATGAAGTAAGCCAGACACAGAAGGACAAATATTGAAAGTTCTCACTAATATGAGCTAAATAAAAGTATAAATGCGTGGAGTTAGAACAAGAGTATATATTATTAGGAGATAAGAGGAGGACTGTGGAGGAGTACTGATGCTTAATGCATGTAGAAGTTTTAATTAACTTTACTGTAAAAGTGTGGAAATGGATAAAGTTGATAGTAATATATTATAGTAAGTAGCAGGTGCTATAGAGATAGTATTGTGGCTGACAGGGTTAGTCTAGGGATGGAGATGTTGAATGGAGAATTGTCTGGGGACTGATTGGCACAGTGCACCAGGAGGAAGATGAGAATTGTGGTTGATAGTGCAAACTCAGGAGTGCCCTTCTGTGAGCTGGAATGAATGTGCATCACTGTTCCTGGGGGGTAGGGGTGTTGGAGGGGCATGGGAGAAATGCAATTGGTGTGAACTATATACTGTTCTTGACAGCAATACTGTAGTGTTCTTGCATCAATGCCAAAGATGTACTGTATTAAGACTAGTGATATATAGAAAAATATGCCAAATGTACACTATGGACAATGGTTAGTTGTAAGAGTCTGATGATATTATCTCATAGTTTGTAACAAAAATTCTACAGAAGTGTGATGTGTTGGTGAAGGTGTTTTGAATGGGAATTCTACAAACGTGCATGGTTGTCATGTAAGTTCACAGCTTCTTTGATAAAAATATATTAATAAACATAGGGAATTCCCATATACCATACCCTTTCTCCCTCTCCCAGTTTCCCACATTAACAATATCTTTCATTAGAGGGTTACATTTGTTACAATTGATGAGCACATATTGAAGCATTGCTACTAACTATGGCCTATAGTCTACATTATGGTTTACACTTAGCACTGCACAATTTTATAAGTTTTGACAAAATGTGTAATGGCTTTTATTAATCATTGCAATCTCATGTAGAACAATTCCAATCTCCCAAATATGTCCCCATGTTGTTCCTACTCTTTTCTCTCCCTTCCCTCAGAAACTTTGGTGGCTACTGCCTTTATATCAATAACATTTATTTTATTGCTAGAGTATAATAAGTCTACTTTAGTCCATAGTTGTTTCCCCCTTTATGTTTATTCATTCCTCAGTCTTGAGTATTTTGGGATAGTGATGCTTAGGCTGATTGAGAGAGGGCTTACATCCCATGAGGCAGATGAATGGAACTTTATTGCTTGCAGTTGCAGAGACTATCATCTTTCTGGGATGGGCTATCATATATTTCAAGGTAAAGTCAACTGGTGGGGTGCCAATTTCCTGTGCTGTCTGCACTGCCTATAGTGTCTAGATGTCTATAGAGTGCTCAGGAGAACCTCTCCTTGAGGCATTGTTTACTGTGACAGTCGGTGAAATCCTCCTGAGACATGAATAAGTGTAGCCTCTGGAATGACCACTGACTAACTTTGAAAGCCCTTAGCCATTAAAACTCATTTGAATTTAAAATTTCCCCATTTTGGTCTAGGTCTTTTTCCAAATGTATCACTAGTTGACACTTGGTATTAATCTCTTGGTGCCAGGAAGTCTCATCCCTGAGAGACATGTCCCACTTTGGAGGGAATGTAGAGAATTTTATGCTGAGTTTGGCTTAGAGAGAGGCCATATTTGAGCAACAAGGACAGTTTCAGGAGGTAACACTTAGGCAAAGTATATTACTAGGCTAAGTTTTTATTTCACAAGAAAGAGGTTCATATGTGTAATCATCAGTACAGAAGACTTGGCATATTGGTCTGTCCTGTTTAGTTAGTCACTGCCCATTTAATCTAGACAGTCTTGCCACTCTATTAAATAATGTAGTTGGACATCCTAGGATGGGAATTCAATTTTACCTCAGTTATTGTGTGGGTCTCCACCCACTGAGACAACACCTCATGACCATAGGAACTCAATCATATTCTATAGAGGCATCCCCAAATTGCACCCTTTCTCACACACCCCCAGCACTGATACCCTAAAACAATGATCCTCTCCTGTCACAGTTGCAACCTGTCTGCAATCCAAAACTTCCCCCCCAAAAAGCCAACAAAAAATATAAAAAATAAAATAATTTTTCCATTCTGCTTTTCATCATTATAAGATCTCTTATCTTTTATGTATATTGACAATTTCTTCTGCATGTTCCCTCAGTGCCTTACATTTTTCACTTTATTTGCCAGAAAACTTTAGGTTACAGAAGAGTCACATAGAAAATACAGGGGATATCCATATACCTCAATCCCTGTGCTCCCATACCTTTCCTGACCAATATGGCACATTTGTTACAATTGATGAACAAATACTAAAGAACTAATACAGATTTGATAACAAGAATGCTTTTTGAGAAACAGTTTTTTTAAAGATGAAGTTTCTGAGTTTGTTCTGGGGTTTTCAAATGGTTCTGTCAACTGATTAGATTAAGCAGGAGTCATGACTCTTTCCAGTGATCAAGAAATCAATGATGGTCCATGCTGTGAATTTGCAATAGAGATTCACAAAATATTACTATTAGATACTGCTGCTCAAATGCTCATGAAAGGTAAGCCACTGGGTGACAGGGTATTTGATATTTTAACTGAGTTTTATGAAGTAAAAAATGTATGAAATTAAAAATTATAAAGGCTTGTTGTTTCTAGATAAAATTGTAAAAGATTGAAATCAGGACTTCAAATTTGCATATCAAGCACCATCTGAAGGACATGAAAGTTGCTATGTGTGCTTTGAATGACTCTTAATTTTTGTAGCTGCAGGCTTCAAATTCCAGAAAACCTGCTGCTCAGTCTTTTTGAGTGGCTGAATTACAATGCAAATTGAGTTACCAATACTCAGGGTGTCTACTTTTAAAGTGAAAGCATTCTTGAGGAAGGAAAGTGATTCTGAAATTTTGAATGGGACCATATGGGTAATGATGGCACAGAGTGTCCTTTGACAGATAAACCTGTAATGCTCTGCCTGAGGAATCATCCACCTGACCTCCAGTCTGCCCTGAAGGGAATAATCCTGTTTCCACAAATATAACTGTAATGGAAAATCCTGAGTAGTTGGCTTTCAAGACAAAGCTAATTCCCTCTTGATCCATCACCATTACCCCCTTTTATTCCAGATCTAAAATCACATTGAAGTCACAAGAGAAACCAAAGGTTGAAGTACCTAGTGTGATTCATGGATAAGTATACTACACTCCAAAAGAACTGCATTTGTTTTCCAATGTACAGACAGAATTTAAGGGAATTTGTGTGGGAATGGGCATGAAGAATATAGGATAATGGTGGGATGAACAAAATGTTGGATCCAGTGTGTTTATTGACAAAGGCCCACTAAGCAGAGCTTCTGGACTCAATAATTTAACTAGAGGGGGTTAGAAGGAATGTATCAGTTTCTTTGGTTGTTTGGTTGAACTATCGACCAAACAGTGGCCTACAATAAATGCCAGAACTGCTCTTGTATAATGTAGATGATGAGATTAAAATGCTTACGGAGATTGGAATGCTGAAGTGGGCTTATCATATAAGACCTGCTCACCCACCCAAGGAATGTCCAGAGAACACACATCTCACCCCAATTTTGAGGAATAAATTGTGAGAGGAGCTCCATCATTGCTCTCCCTGAAGATTCCTTTGGACACTTTTTGTCTGTATATCAGATATTAATGTGGAAACTGCTGTCCCTGAATTTAGATCCTTAAACATAATGGGCATAATCATCTTCTGGGTTAGTAGAAGCCATGTTGCAGGGCTTAAATGCCAAAGACAAGGTGGGTATGACTACCCTAATGAACAGCAGAGTAAAAGCTGTTATCAGAATAGTCTGACTCACAGAGACATGTGTTACCATAAGCATGGGTATTTCCAGTAGAAAGTTCTGCCCAATCTGGTGTAACAAAAAAGAAACTCATCAATTCTGATTTCTTGCTAGTGTACAAGCAAGGAACTAAGGGAATATTCTCCAAAACCAGTTCAAAATAAATAATGGGAGCTAGGATTTTCATAAGCAAAGAAAAGGGAGTAGGGGTCCAGGATCAAGTGATGACCACTTCATGCATACTTGCCATGTCAGTGATGATGCTGGATTTAAAAAAAAAGATTTCATGAGGAGGATGTGGGCAAACTCCTTACTCTTGTGTTATCATAAGCATGCCAGTCTCCTGCTTGTTGTCTTTGTTCATGGCCTGAGGAAAGTTACAAAATAATGGGGCTATAAAGTGCCCCTGGCATCATTCTGGTTTTTTTTTTTTTTTTTTTTTTTGAGATAGTATCTTATTCCTGGTATTCTTGGAAACAGAACTGGGAAGGTCTGTTTAATGTCCTTCTAGGAAATAAGAACAAAGTGTAAGCTGCTAAGATTAGGTTAATAGAAAACCAGTTCACCTTGATCTGAGGAAGGCACAGGAAGTTTTAAGAGCTGCTTAAGAAAACAAAGTTTTAATAAACACAATTTCCACCTATCATATGTGGTGTTGGCTAGTTGATCTTGGAGTACTAGAAGTGAAATGGATAGGCAGTCTATTAGATTCTTACCTGATATCTATAAGCAGAAGATTTCAAGTTCAAGTGAACAAAAGCTTAACTTGAATCAAAAAACAAATTCATGTCATCTCAGTCACTTCCCAAACTTGGGACAGCTTACAGTTCCCAGACCCCTTGAATGAACCCAAGAGAAAGAAATGTGGGCAAAGACCCTCTTATGCTGCAAGAAGTTTATATTGTTAATCTTCTTCCCAGCAATTCTGAAATAGAACAGGGACCTTTTACCTGGGTGATTGTGCATTGCAGAAAAGGAAATGGTCAGAAATTTCAAGGTTTACCACCATCTGGCTCTGATCTGACATGAATTCTATGAGACCCAAAACATTGTGGCCCCCAGTAAATCTAGGGGCTTATGGAGATCATTGACCAAAGGAGTTTTAGTTCAGGTCTATCTCTACAGTGATTCCAGTGGGTTACCATCTGATTCTGTGGTTATTTGATCAGTTTCAGAATGTGTAATTGAAATAGACTTAGTAAGTAATGAACAGAAATACCAGATTGGCTACCTGACCTGTGAAATTAGGGCTATTGTTTTTTTTTTTGTTTTTTTTTTTCAGTGTGTACAATAATAGTATTTGGTATAATCTCATATTTGTGCATTCATCATTTCAATCATTATTAGAGTATTTTCATTATTTCAACAATAATAGTAAACAAAAAATGACAAACAATAAACAAGAAAATTCCTCACCTCTCCATCTCTCTGTTTCCACTTTTTAAAAAAATTATATATATATATATAAATATATTTTAAGAGGTGCTGATAGTAAAGGCCAAGTGGAAGCCATTAGAACTGTCTCTAACCAGCAAGATAGTGAAACAAAAACAACAGTGGATTCCTGGAGGGATTGCATAAATTAGTACCTCCATCAAGGACTTGAAGGATGCAAGATTAGTGATTCCCACCACAGCCCCTTCACGTATCTTACTGGGCTGTGCAGAAAACAGATGGATCTTGGAGGATGACAGTGGATTATGATTAACTTAATGATATCAGATGCTGACTTCAATAGTAGATGCCGTTCCAGAAGTAGTATCATTGCTTTAGCAAATCAACACATTCACTAGTAACTAGTGTGGTAGTTTGAACTGTTACCTGAAAAATATGTTCTTAATCTTAATCCATTCCAGTGAGTGTAAACCCATTGTAAATAGAACTTTTGAAGATTCTTTTTTTAGTTAAGATGTATCCAATTGAATCAAGATAGGTCTTAATCTTATTACTGGAGGCCTTATAAAAAAGGGCACAGAGAGAACACCAGAGGAAAAAGCAGGAAGGAAAAGGAACCCAGAAGAGAAAGGAGATGGCATCATCATGTGTAATGACATTTGAAGGAAAAGGTGTGGACCCAAGGATCACTAGCAGCCAGCCCCACAACCCCACAGCCTTCAAGGACAAAGTATCTCCTTGCTGATATGTTGATTTTGTACTTCTCTTTCTTTAAAAGTGTGAGCCAAAAAATTCCCCTTGTTAATGTTAACTGGTTGTATGGCATTTTTTTTTTTTGAAGTTGGGAAGCTAAAATCCATGGTATGTAGCTTTGATCAGGGAAATTTTTTTTTTTGTTACCTGTTAATAAAGATCACAAGAAACAGTTTGCTTTTAGCTGGCAATGCCAGAAAAAAATACACTTTCACTGTCCTACCTCAGATGTATCTCAACTCTCCAACCTTATTTCATAATCAGCTCTAGGTATATTGATCAACATTTCCTTCCAAAAGACACTACACTGGTCCATTCTAGTGATAACATTATGCTGAAGAGACCTAGTAAGCAAGAAGTAGCAACTGCTCTAGATTTACATTTTGGAGGGAAGCAGGAAATATCAACAAAATCTCAGGAACTTTCAACCTCAGCAAAATCTAGGCATCTAGAGTTGCAGGTCATTTCTGGATGTCCCTTCTAATGTGAAGGAAAAGCTGTTGCATCTGGATCCTCCTTTATCTAAAATGAGTCACAACACCTATTTGTCCTCTTTTGATTTTGGAAGCAACATATTCCTCATTTGGGTTTGGTATTCCAGTCCATTTAACAAATGCCCTGAAAAGCAGATAGTTTTGACAGGTGACCTGGACAAGAGAAGGATATTCAACAGTTCAGGCTGCTGTGAAAGCTCCTCTAACATTTGGGCCTTCTTATCCAAGAGATCCAATGGTGCTGGAGGTGTTAGTGGCAAATAGAGAGGTTCTTTGGAGCTCTTGGCATAACCCTAAGTGAGAATCACAATGCAGACCCTTAGGAATTTGGAGAAAAGCCTATCATCCTCTTTAGATAAGGTCTCTCCTTCTGAGAAACATCTTTTGCCTTGTTACTGGATTCTTAATTAAGACCAAATGCTTGCTTAAACATGGGTCACCAAGTTGTCATGAGAACTGAGTTGCCTATCATGGGCTTGTTTATTTTCTGATCTATGAAGCCATAAAATTGGATGTGCACATTAGCACTCTATCATTAAATGGACCTGGTATATAAGAGATCTGGCTCATGCTGACCCTGAAGTCAAAGGTAAGTTGCAGGAGGAAGTGACTCTAATGCTTATGACTCCCAATCCTGCTACATTGCGCTCTGTTTCCCAAGCAACAGCAATGACCTCAGGGAAAGATCACCATGATGAGTTGACTAAGGAAGGAAAATTTGAGTCTTGTTATGAAATATTTTGGTATGATATACAGGTACCATTTGTAAGTGGAAAGCTGCAGCACTACATCTCCTTTCAGGGCTGTCCCTGAAGGACAGTTGTGTGGGGAAATCCTTCCACTGGACAGAATTTTGGGCAGTGGACCTGGTTATACATTTTGTTTGGAAAGGAGAAATAACCAGAAGGGCATTTGTATACTGATTTGGCTGGATGATAAGGGATTTGGAAAGAATATGGATGGAAAATTGGTGACAATACAATACAGTCTAATATACCCAGAGGAAGAGACTAGTTTACAAACATAATCCAGTGTATATTAATGGAATTCTTAAACAATGGCAAACTGCTACAACCTGGCTCATTAAAACTGATCAAGAGGAGAGCAGATGTCTTCCTTCCTTTCAGCTGTTACAAGGGAAAAGGAAGGGGGAATCAGGGATCTTTTCTTCAGTGAATTCTACCAGTAAAATCCACTTTGAATCTCATTTCCAGCAAGACCAAAACAAAGGAAAACCGAGAGATACCCCTCTGTGGAAATGTGTGCCAAAGAGTGCCATCTTCTGGTGGAACTGGAAATTGCATGAACAAAAACTGCAATTGAGTCTCTTTGTTCTCTAACTTCTGGAGAAAATCTGCATCCCAGTAGTGAGTCCCTGGCATGATTTTGATAGCTTATGCTCGGCAATTTCAAAGACTTAGGATAAGCTGAACCAAATATCAAAGAAGATCTGTGAAAAAAAATTTACAATAGGCAAGGGAGAGAAATTGGTGATTAGAGAAAATTTTAAAACATTTTCAGATGCCAAGACATCAGCAAAAAATTAGAAGTCATAATAGGAAAAAGAAGATATGGCCCACCCAAAGTAAGAAAAAATATCTTGAAGAGATATAGGGCTTAAAACAATTAATCACACAACACTCCTAAATCAATTTAAATAATTGTAAAAAAAAATATGACTAAAGAGATAAAGGATATCAAGAAACCACTTAGTGAGCAAACATAATTTGAAAGTCTGGTAAGAAAAGCAACAGACCTTACAGGATGAAAGACATGATAGATGAGATTTAAAAATATATTAGAGATGCCTAAGAGCAGACTTGAATTGCTGAAATAAAGAATTAGTGATTTGGAAGAAAGAACATATGAACTGGAAAAGACAGGACAATAGAAAGAGGAAAGAATAGAACACGGTTTCAGGGAATTGAATGATATCAGGTATTGTAAAAAACATATGCATTATTGGTGTCCCAGAATGAGAAGAAAATGGAAAAGGGGCAGATGAATATTTGAGGGATTAATGGCTGAAAACTTACCTACCCTTATGAAAGACATAAATATCAATATTGAAGGACAACACAGCTCAAACAGAATAAATCTAAATAGACATACACTGTGACACACACAATTCAGAATGACAAATATCAGAGATGAAGAGAAGATTCTGAAAGCAGCAGGAGAAAATCAAAGCATCATAGGCAAGGAAACCTTGACAAGATTAAGTGCTAACCTCTCATCAGAAACCATGGAGGAGAGAAGATGATGGTATGATGGACTTAAGGTATGGGAAGAGAAAAACTGCCATTAAAGAATTCTGTATCTGGCAAAGCTATCCTTCAAAAATAGATGGGAGTTCATAATCTTAACACAGACAAAAAAGCCTGATAGAATATGTTGCCAAAAGATTAGAATTATAAGAGATAGTAAAGGGAATGTTGTAGCCTGAAAGGAGAAAACAAGGGTAAGAGACTTGGAGAAGAATATAGAAATGAAGATTATTAGAAAGAGTAAATTAAAGGGTAAAAAGATAGACAGTAGTATGATACAACTATAGGAAGCCAAAGTCAAAATGGATGAAGTAAGTCATGTCTTTACAGCAATAACATAGAATGTTAATGGCTTGAATTCTCTTACCAAAAGACATAGATTGATAGGATGGATAAAAAAATATATGCCATATATATATTTGTCTTCAGGACACTCACTTCAGATGTAAGGACACAACCAGGATAGAAGTGAAAGTTTAGAAAAAGATATTCCATGCAAATAGTAACCAAAACAAAAGCTGGAGTTGCAAAACTCATATTGAACAAAATATATTCTAAGTGCAAAAACAGTTATAAGGGATGAAGAAGGTCGTTATATATTAAGAAAAGGGGTATTTTCAGAAATAAGAAATAACTATAGTAAATATTTACACACCTAACCTGAGTGCCTCAAGATACGTGAAACACGCATTGGCAAAGCTGAAGGAAGAAATAAATATCTCCACAAAAACAGCTGGAGACTTCCATACACCACTCCCAGTATTGGGTAGAATATCTGGACAGAGGATAAATAAAGAAATGAGAACTTGAATAATATGATAAATGAACTAGACCTAAAAAACATCTATAGAGTATTGCACCCCAACACAGTGGGATATACCGTCATTTCAAGTGCTCATGGATCCTTCTCCAACATAGACTATATGTTATGTCACAAGCCAAATCTCATTAAATTTCAAAAGATTGAAATTATGCAAAATAATTTCTCTGTTTATAATGGAATGAACTAGAAATAATAATGGACAGAAAAAGGGAAAATTCATAAACATGTGGAGATTAAACAACACACTCTTAAATAATCAGTGGGTCAAAGGAGAAATTGCAAGAGAATTCAGCAAGTATCTTCAGATGAATGAAAATGAGAACACAACATATTAAAAACTATGGGACACCATAAAGGCTGCACTGAGTGGGAAATTTATAGCCCTCAAACCGTACATTATAAAAGAAGAAAGAGGTAAAATCGAAGACATAACTTCTAGCGGAACTAGAAAAAGAAGAGCAAACTAATGCCAAACCAAGTCGATGGAAGGAAATAGTAAAGATAAGAGCAGAAATAAAGGAAATTGAGAACAACAACAACAACAACAAAACAATAGAGAGATCAATAAAACAAAAAGTTCTTTGAGATCAACAAAAGTGACAAACCCTTAGCTAGACTGACAAAGAGAAAAAACAGAGAAGACACAAATGAATAAAATCATATATTAAAGGGAGGACATTATCATTGACCACACCTGAATAAGAGACAATAAGGAGAAACTATGAACAACTGTATGCCAAAAAACTATAAAATATAGATGATATAGAAAAAAATCCCAGAAACACTCAAACCACCTACACTGACACTAGAAGAAATAGAAGACTTCATCAAAACAATCACAAGTGGAGATATTGAAACAGACTTCAAAAACCTCCCAAAGATGAAAAGTCTAGGACCAGATGTATTCACAGACAATTCTAACAATCATTCAAAAATGACCTAATGGTGGTCTTGCTCAAGCTCTTCCAAAAAATTGAACAGAAAAGGATGCTACCAAACTCATTCTATGAACTCATCACCCTAATACCAAGGCCACTGATGGGCCCTTGATATTGATGACAGTACTTATGAACATTTTCTTTTGAAGTTGAAACTTAGCCTAAGTATATAGGTTGCCTAAGAGTTACCTTTTGAGAGCCTCCAAGTTACTCAAATGTGACCTCTCTCTAAGCTGAACTCAGCTTATAAATTCATTACCTTCCCCTCACCATTGTACATAAATCTCAGTGATGAACCTCCCTGTCACTGAGGGATTACTAACAAGCAACAATTAGCAATGCAACTGGAAAAGACCTTGACCAAAAGGTGGAAAGTTAAAGACAAATGAGTTTATATGGCTAAGAGACTTCAAAGTGAGTCAGAAGGCCATTCCAGAGCTTATGTTTATGCACATTGCATCAGGATCTCATTGACTGCCACAGTAAATAGTGCCTCAAATAGCGGGGCTCCTGAGGGTTCTGGAGACATCCAGACAGTATAGGAAGGACAGACAGCTCAGGAGTTTGGTGCCTTGCCAGTGGGCCCTGCTTTAAAATTTATGCTCCCCAGAGTTACAGAGTAGAACTCAGGTGTAGTTTCCCTACACATGGCTATTCTTCACCTTCTATTTGAACCTATCTTTAGTACTAGAGTTGATAGTTGTATGTTATTTTTCTTTATTATCTTTTTTATTTTTAAAAATTCTTTAGATTACATAAGTGATGCATAAAAATTTAGAGGATTCCCATATGCCCCACTTCCTCCCACTCCCACACTTTCCCATATAAACAACAATCTTCATTAGTGTGAAATATTTGTTATAATTGATTAACACATATTGAAGCATTGCTACTGATAATGAACTACAGTTTACATTATAGTTTACACTCTGTCCTGGACAATTTTGTAGGTTATGATAGTATATAGAATGGCCAGTATCCATTGCAATGTCATACCAGATAATACCAATGTCATGAAAATTTCCCCATATTACTTCTATTCTTCCCTCTCTCTCCCCTGAGAACCTCTGGTGACCACTCTCTTTATATCAATGACATAATTTCTTCCATAGCTATAATAATAATAAGTCTATAATAAAATAGTAATAAGCTACCCTTATCCATTGTTCATTCCCCAATCTTGAGGATTTTGGAGGTGATGCCCACTCTCTTTCTAATTGACAGGGGCCTTAGGTCCCATAGGGCTGGTGGATGTAACTATCTTACATGCATTTGCAGACACTGCCTGTTCCTTGGGATGGGTGCTGTCTATCATCATCTCCATATTTGTTGTCCTGGGTGAGTTCAATGAACTGGAGAGGAGGTATTGCCACTCTGCTGAAATTCTGGGTTCAGCTGGCATATGAATAGACTATATATTTAAGTCTCTGGAACATATATTTAACAAGTGCACTGTTAAATATACATTCAAATAAAAGAGGCAGTAAAGCCATGTGCATGGAAACTATAAATGAGCCAAACTCTGTTACACTGGGGAGCATATATTCTAGAGTAAGGCCCAGGGTGCTGGGTGCAGAATTCTTGAGATTTTTTTCCCTGCTTAAAGTGTCTGGATGTCTCTTGAGCCCTCAGGAGCCCCACTATTTGAGGCTCTGCATAGTGTGGAACTCAATGAGATCCTGTTGAGATCTGCAAAAGCATAACCTCTGGAACGACATCTGGACTCACATTTTTTTATTTAAAAAATTTATTGAAGTTTATCACTCATACATAAACATACATAAACAATTAGCATAAATTAAAAGTTGTGAACTTACATAACAAATATGCATAACATCACACAGGTATCTCATAACTCACTCCACCACCAATACCTTGCATTGTTGTGAAACATTTTTAACAAATATTGCAAGAGCATCATCAAAATATTACTATTAACCAAAATATTTTACATTTGGTGTATTTTCCCCAACCCTCCTTTTTATATCTATACATGAATATACATAAAAATAAGTGTACAATAAAAGTTGTGTACTTACAAAACAAACATGCATAACATCATACAGGAGCCCCATAAATCAACCCAACACCAACACCTTGCATTGTTGTGAGACATTTGTTATAAATTATGAAAGAATATCATCAAAATCTTATGCTAACTATAGTCCATATCTTATATTTGGTGTATTTTCCCCCAATCCACCCTATTATATATATATATATTTTAAAATATATTTTTATTACAGAAGTTGTGAACTTACATAACAAAAATGCATATGTGTAGAATTCACATACAACACTCCTTCATCAACACACCACACTGCAGTGGAACATTTATTACTGATTATGAGATAATATCAGACTCTAACCACCAAAAATGGTCCACAGTATATAATTGGTACACTTGTTCCATACTCCCCTATTATCAGTTCAGTACATCTTTGGCATAGATGCATGAATATTACAGAATTGTTGTTAACCATAGTCCATAGGATACTAAAGTTGTCTTTTTCCATGCTTCCCATTCCCACATCCCTGCAATAGTGATGTACATCTGCTCAGCTCACAGAAGAACACTATTGTATCTGTACCATCAACCAAAATTTTCATCCACCTCTGGGTTCACTTTGTTATTCAGTCCCCAGATTATTCTCTAGCTTTCTTTCAATTGACATTTACATCCCTAGATGACCCTTTTCAACCACATTCCCATTTATAAAGCAGCTGATACTCATTATAACATGTCACAATAAACTCTATGGTAACATTAATATAATTAACTTTTACAGTAAATTTAATTAAAACTTCCACATACATTATGAATTAGTAGTCCTTCTCAATCCTCCTCTTATGTTTTTTTAGAATCCACCACCTACCACCAGGTCTTGAAGATGTTTTCCTACATTTTCTCCTAGAAACTTTGTGGTTCTTTATTTTATATTTAGGTCTTCAATCTATTTTGAGTTGATTTTTGTATAAGGTGAGAGATAGGGGTCTTCTTTCTATATTTTGGCTATGGAAATCCATTTCTCCCAGCATAATTTGTTGAAAGGACTGTTCTACCTCAGCTGGGTGATTTTGATAAGCTTCTCAAAAATCACTTCAACATAGATGTGAAGGTCTGTTTCTAAACCATCAATTCGGTTCCATTGGTCTCTGTTTATGCCAGTACCACACTATTTTTACCACTGTAGCAAGGCAATATTATTTAAAGTCAGGAAACAAGAGTCTTCCAATTTCACTTTTCTATTTTAAGATGTTTCTGGCTATTTAGGTCCCCTTATCCTTCAAAAAAAAGATAATTGTGTGATCAATTTGTTAAAAAAAAATTCTGGTGGAATTTTATTGGGATTGCAATAAATCTGTATATCAGTTTGGGTAGAATTGACAGCTTAATATTTAGTCTTCCAAACAATGAGCATGGAATGTTCTTCCAATTATTTAGGTCTTTTAAAATTTATTTTAACAATGCATTGTTGTTTTCTGAATACAAGTGATTTATATCATCGGTTAAGTTTATTCATAAATATTTTATTCTTTTAGTCGCTATTGTAAATGGAATTTTTTCCCCTGACTTCCTCCTCAGATTGGGCATTAGTAGTGTCTTTAAAAGTTTATTTCATCTGATATAAAAACAGCCACTCTGGCTTTTTTTTTCTTTCTATTACTGCATGTGTGGAATATCTCTTTTTGAGACTTTCACTATCAATCTATTGGCATACTTGTGTCTAAGATCAGTCTCTTGCAGACAGCATATAGATCATTCATATTTTCTTATCCATTCTGCCACTGTGTGTCTTTTTGTTTTGTTTTGTTTTAGTTAGGTGAGTAAAAAGAATTTATTGTGAAATGGGGAAAATGAACAGAGCTTGCTGAGAAATAGGAAAGAAGTATGAAAATACACACTGAGTCGGTCCAGGCTTTTCTAGTCAGGGACAGCAATTTGACTTGTGTGATCATCTTTATTAAACTATTGACTACCCCTCTCATTGCTAATGCTGATGAGAGGGGCCCCAGCTGTTATTGGCTACTCCACCAACTGTGGGGGTCAATGGTGAGGACTTTTTGGAATATCTGCAGCCAAGGGAACATCCTGGAAAGATAAACTGGGACCTCAAGCTTAAGGTCAAGGTCTCAGAGTGGTCTTGTGGCCATGTTGTCTGTAAGCCATGTTGTCTTTTGGCAACGTCGTCTGTTGGCCATTTTTTGTGGCTTATATTTTCCTTGTTTCCCTGTAATAACCTGCCTCAACTTTCTCATCAGAGAACTCACATCCTTATTCTTGAGGGGGTGGTGAGGAAAAATGGTCATTCTTCTGTAGTTATTTCCTTCTTTTGGGGGCAGTAGTCCCTACCAGACAGTGGGTAAACCTCTCTGGCATTCTGTTGAGTTCAAGGAAATACAGATCCAAAACTGTGGTTGGAACTGGATTAAATCCTCACATGATTAATAAGGCATTGATTCTGTAAGAAATAAACTTAATTAGAAATTTGAAGATACATGGCCCTAATAAAAGGATAAAGAAGATGGTTGTAAGTGGCCCCAAAAGGGGCCAGCTATGACATACTGGATCATGAAAGTGAGAAGCGCCAGGTGGCTTCAGTTCTGCATCCTTCCAAAATTGATGGGAGACAGCATTCTTACTTGAGTTCATTTATGCTCTTTGTTAACTCCAGGAAGAGATTGTGATAGACCTGCTGTGTTTGTATATCAACTGCCAACCCCAGTTCCCACAGCAGTGTCTGTGCTTAGGACAGGTAGGAGAGGTATGGAAAGACACTGCCTTAGACAAAACTCATGAATACAGTATAGGAACAAGACAAGCATATGGCCAAAAAGAAAGAGATTATACTTAAGAGAGCCATTCCTTTATTCTATAGGCATGTTCATCAACTACTTAGAAAATGAAATAAGTTTACCAGTACTTTCAACATGTTTGATATCCTTCTGCATATGATCTAGAATCATCATAATCATCAGGCATATATCTAGAATAGGAGAGATATAGGTAAATTACAGCACTTAATAATAATCAATGCAATTTTTGAGTTGCAATTAAAAGATCTAAGCTCCAGGTTTGCAACACTATACATGTTATCTCTCCATAAGAGCAAGCCATAATGCCAATTATGTTGATTTAAGTTATACTCACATTACTCAGGTAATTGTTGCTCCACTTGGTATGCCCTTCACACAGCCAACATGCTACAGCACAGATGATCCTAGAGAGAGACTAGGAAGACAGGTTCCAGTATTTCACTAGCCTGGTGCATAGTGCCTTTCAGCACCATGAAACAATCAGTCTGGAGGCAATATCCTTTGTACACCTGGCCATATCAAGCCATCACCAGCAACTGCAGAAGTCTGAAACTGTGACATACTCTCCATCCACTGCAAGAGCATGTTCAGAGATGTAGTAGATACTTTTATTATTATTTTAGGGGTCAGTGATCAATCTAGCCAATAACTCAAATGGAGACACAACATACAGTGTACTGAAGTCCTGGTTTGTATATACAAGAGACTTTGACAACATTGAAGTCTATCTCTTAATCTTTATACACTTTCTAAAACTTCCAATGTAATGCATAAAATATCAAATGAAATTTATTATTTCAGTACTTTGCTTTTAACTTTCACACCTTTACCATGATTATGTGAATTAATAGGTATTTTACTTTAGCCGTACAAGATAAACTACTTTCTCAATTATTTTATGAATAATGAGATACACAATGGAATCAAGATTATCTTTCTTACCACCACTTTAACATACACATTGAGATGGTCTCTGACAGGGTCCCCTGTTATGAAGTAACTTTTTATTATTAATATCAATTTAGGTTTCTAATTAATAATGGCTTCCTTTAATTCACCACTTAAATGTTTCACTTTAGAAGATGCTTTTACAAATTCCTTATAATTAGCCTTAACGACTTAGAACTTACAATAAGTTTATTAAATTACAATTAGCAAAGCAAAGAATAAAGTTTATTTTATCTTTTTAAGAGACAACAGATCTACATTTCCTTCTTTAACTTAATTTCATTAGACATGAACTTACAATTTTCATCACCTTAAAGATTTAATGCATGTAATGTTGATTTATATAATGGGTATTCTATAAACCTAGGGTGATTACACCTAAGCTAAATGAAGTTGGGTCTATTATCGTCTATGCAAGGAATGTTCTTTTTCCTTCCTTTAAAGGAGGTTTAAAGTATATTTTCTTTAATAAAATTCTTAAACTGTGAATAATCTTAAAAGCATACTGATTTCTATGTCCTGAAATATATTACAATTCTTTAATTTGTTTTAATTACAATTTAGAAAAGAGCTTTCCATAGTTTTCAGAAACTTTTCCTTTACGTGCTGATTTTGGTATAAAGATTATCAACCACCTTTATTTTAAGGCTGTCAAAATGATTAAATTTAGGAATTACAGGTACAACTGATTCTTTTATAAAAATTTTTAAAAGATACTTAGATTACATAAATGTTACATGAAAACGATTGGTGATTCCCATATGCCCCACTCTTTACTCCCCCCATCACTTTCCCACATTAACATCACCCATTAATATTGTACATTTGTTACAACTGATGAGCATATAATTGGAGCAATGTCACTAAGTGTGACTTACATTTTATGTTATAGTTTGAGCTATATCCTGCATAATTTGGTAAGTTATGAAAAGATATATAATGGCCTGTATATGTTATTACAATGTCATTAAGGACAATTCCAATATCTTAATAATGCCCCCACATTAGAAACTATTTATCCCTCTCTCTCCCTTCATAACTTCTGGTGTCCACTGCCTCCAAACCGGTGATAAATTCTTCCATTGCTAGAATAACAATGAGTCTATAGTAGAATAACAGTAAGTCTACTGTAGTCCATTGTTCATTCCCTAATCCTGAGGATTCAGGGATGTTGATGACCACTCCACCTCTAACTGAGAGAGGGCTTAGATTCCATGAGGCAGGTGAAGGGGAAAATCTTGCTTGCAGTTGCAGACTCTCTGTTCCTTGGGATTGTCATTGCCCATCATCATGTCATTGTTAGTAGTCCTGGGTAAGTCCAATGACCTGGAAAGTAAGTGCTGCAACTCTGTTGAGATTAAGGGCCTGACTGGCAGTTAGAAAGCTCAAAGATTTAAGTCTCTTGAACATAAACCTATCAACTCTAGTGCTATGTTGTATAGATTCATATAGAAGGGTCAGAAAATCCATGTGCAGGGAAACTACAACTGAGTCCAACTCTGTCACACTGGGGAGCATAAATTCTAATGTAGGGCCCACTGACAGGGTGACAATCTTCTGAGCTGTCAGCCCTACCTATAGTGTCTGGAAATCTCCAGGGCTCTCAGGAGACCCACTATTTGAGGCAATATTTACTGTGGCATTCAGTGAGGTTTGCTGAGATGTGCATAAGTGCAATGACTTCCCAACTCACTTTAAAGTCTCTTAGTCATATAAATTCATTTGTCTTTACCTTTCCTCCTTTTGGTCAAGGTGTTTTTTTAGTTGCATTGCTAGTTGGTGCTTGGTAGTAATCCCTAGGTGTCATGGAGGTTCAACCCTGGGCATCATGTTGCATGCTGGGAGAAGGTAAAGCATTTATATGCTGAGTTTTACTTAGAGAGAGTCCACAATTTAATAACAAGGATGTTCTCAGGAGATAACTCTTAGGCAACCTACTTTATTATTTTCTCCATCTCTTACATAAACAACAGCTCTTCTTTTGTGTCTGCTTTCCCAGTCTTCCAATGTTATGTTCAATCTCAACTGAGAAACAATTTGGAAATCCCAACATACCATATTACTCATGGATTTCTTGAGAAATAATTTCCCCAACTGACATTTACTATCACAAGCTTTTTGGATTTTTTCACTGAAAGAATTGTAGTGAGTTTTTCTGATTCTATGGAAAACGTATATGTACCATCTTAGATTATGTATTTAATTTTCCTGTAAAGAAAGTCTGACTGCAGCTTTTCACTTATGTCATTACCTCATTCTATATCTGTAACATAAAACTCCTTTCTACTAATGCTGTTGTCCTCCTACTTGTGCTTCTTATACCTGGTCATCTGGTTTTCTTCCCTTATTAGAATTATGTTCTCCTAATCTGTTCATTGTCATCATGGTACTAAGCAAAAATCATTTACCAAATACCCTTCTTTGAAGTGGAGACTACTAGAGGACTTATTTGTATATAAATATATTATATCATATAGCCATAGCATCACAAATGATCTTAAATATGGAGAAGGAAAATTTTCAATTATGCATTGTTTTACTATATAAATATTTTTTCATGATGTAGGTGTACTCACTGAAGAATGGAAGCTTGCTGCCTGTTTGTAAAGGTGTATGTTCTGTGGGTTGAAGGTTTGTTTTTTATATTCTATATTATTTTATTGCAGCATATTTTGCTTCTGCTTCAAAACTTTCAATCATTAATTTGACTCCTTTCATTCTTCTAAATAAAATACCATAAAATAAAATATCTTCACAGTTCTCTTAATTATTCATCAACAATGGATGACTGACTCAAGACTTTGTAATCTTGCCCCCAAAATCTCTGGTAATAGAGAATTTTGATTCAGAGCCACCAGTTATCCCTGCACAAGTGTGCATTTCCTTCACAGAATTTTGAGGGATTTCAATGACTACACAGAATGAAAGTCATGACACATGTAAATTTTCAGTAGTGTTAACAAGAAGATTATGAGAAGTAACTGTGCACAGAGCCAAGGGTTCAAGGTGACTATGTGGTGCAAGTGGTGACAGATGGACATGACACTGTCATAAGACATCATGATTAGTAGTAAATAGCTCCAAAGTAGAACATGCTAAAATAAGTAATGCTGGATATTCCACAGCATGTTAGTGCTGGTGATAGGACAGGTTGAGAGGAAGAAGTACAAGGGCATGTGAAGGTTTGAGTCTGAGATGATGGCCAGGATGATGAGAAGGTTCCTGTGAGGGTGACAAGGTCATGGATAGGAAGAGCAGAAAGAGAATGGACTGCCAATATGGCTTCTCAGAAAATCCCAGGTAGATAAATAGTAGAAGCCCAGTTGGTTTCCTGATGCCATATACAGGAAATGTCTGCCAAAGGTGATGTAGAAGAAACACTACATTAAGCCCCAAGTGCCAGTGTTGATGTATGTTGTAGAATGTATCAGAATTTTATTCCATTTTATTTCTATGTAGTATTCCACTGTAGATACACCTTATTTCATTAATCTGTTCATCTGTGGTTGGACTCTTAGTTCTTTCCACTTTGGGATATTAAGCACATTCATAGAATTTGAAAGTAGACTAGGTTACAGGATCTGGGGAGAGGGAGAATGGGGTGCTATTGCTTAATAGGTAAGAGTTTTTGTTTTGAGATATGAAAATGTTTTAGTAATGAAAGTTGATGATTGTAGCACAACACTCTAAAAGTAATTAATATATGTGAATTTTACACAGAAACATAATTTAAATTCTACATATCTATGTTTCAACAATGAAAATTAAATAATTGAATTAATAAAGTAAAAGCAAAAAATTATCTAATAAGCACCTCATAAAACATTTCTTGCATCAATATATTCTTGAGAAAATAATTTTAGCATTTTTAACAGCATCACTGATGTCTACCTAACAAGGGATAACTGGACCCTCATCAAAATTAAATATTTCTACACCTCAAAGCAAGCTATCATAAAAGTAAAATGGCAATCTACACAATGGAATAAAATATTTGAAACCACATACCCAGTAAAGGTTTAACATCCAGAATATACAAAGGAACCCTACAATTCAAAAATATAATGAACACAACCCAACTTTTTTAGATTTTAAATTTTTTTAATTTTAAAGAAGCTTTAGATATATAAATGTTACATAAAAAATATAAGGGATTCAATCCCCCCCCCCTCCATCCCACACTTTCCCACATCAACAACATCCCTCATTAATGTGGTATATTTCTTGCAATTGATGAACACATATTGAAAAATTGCTCCTAACTATAGATTACAGTTTACATTATCATTTACACTCTACACTACAGAATTCCATAGGTTATGACAAAATATACAATATGCTGTATCTGTCACTGCAATGTCATGCAGGATAATTCCAGTTTTCCAAAAATGCCTCTATATTACACTTATTCTTCCCTCACTCATCCATCAGAACTTCTGGAGGCCACTGCCTTTATGTCAAAGATAAGAGTTTTTCCATTGCTAGAATAATAAGCCTATAGTAGAAAGATAATAAATCTACTTTAGTCCATTGTTCATTCCCCAATCTTGAGGATTTTGGGATGGTGATGTCCACTCTGCTTCTAATTGAGAGGGAGTTTTGATCCCATGGTGCAGATGATTGGAACTATCTTGCTGGCAGTTGCAGATATTTTCTATTCCTTGAGAGGGGCATTGTCAATCATCATCTCCTTGTTAGTTCTCCTGGGTGAGTCTGATGAACTGGAGAGTAGGTGTTGCAGCACTGCTGAATTTAGGGCTCAACTGGTACACGGGCAGATCTAAGATTTAAGTCTTCAGGATATATATTTATCAAGAATAGTGCTTATTATAGGTTCAAGTAAAAGGAAAAGAAAAGCCAGGTTTAGAGAACCTAAAATTAGTCTAAATCTGTTACACTGGGGAGCATAAATTCCAAAGTAAGTCCTACTGACAGGGTGCAGAATTCTTGAGCCATCTGACTTGCTTATACTTTCTGGCTGTCTCTAGATCCTTCAGGACTCTGCTATTTGAAGGACTGTTTATTGTGGTAGTCAATGAGGATCAAAGGCCTGGAATAATGTTCTGTCTTCCTTCACTAGGCACTGCCCTTACACTCAGGATATTCTTGTTGCCCTATTAGAGAATGTAGTAGAACTCCTCAGGATGGGAATTCAATATTCTCTCAGTTATTGTGTGGATCTCCACTCACCGAGACAATGCCCCATGAACACTTAAACATATTCATATGACTTAGAGACATGCACCAGGTGAACCCCTTCACATGCATCCCTCCATCACTGGCACCCCACACCAGTAATCCTCCCCTGTCACTGATTTGACACTTCTGTGGTCCAAAACCTCTCCAAAAAAAAGCTAACAAAATAACCAAATAAAATTAATGAGAACATGAATTAATTTTAAAATAAACAATAAAATGCAGAAAGCATTTACAAAAATTGAAATAATATATTTTTAAGAAAAAAATTTAGGCATTTGGTCTTTCATCACTGTAAGATCTGTTCTCCTGTATGTACAGTGACATTTTCTTCCATATATTACCCCAGTGTCTTTGTTTTTTCATTTTCTTTTCAAAGAAGCTTCAGAATACAGAAAACTCACATAAAGAATATAGGGATTTTACATATACACAATGCCCTCCTCTTTTGACCCTCTCCCCTATTAATAACACTTTACATGTGGATGGCACATTTGTAATAATTGTACAAATATTGAAACATTGTTACTAATCATGATCAGTGATTTACATTTTTTTCAATATGTCTTTGGCTATTTGGAGCCCCTTGCCTTTCGTCATACATTTCATAATAAGCTTTATCAATTCAATAAAAAACGCTGTGGTAATTTGTATTTGAATTTCATAAACGTGCAAATCAGTTTGGGTAGGATAGACATCTTGATGTTTAATTTTCCTATCCATGAACAGGGAATATTCTTCCATTTATTTAGGTCTTACCTGATTTCCTTTAAGAATATGTAATTTTCTGTGTACAAATCCTTTACATCTTTAAAGTTTATTCCTCGGTATTTCATTCATTTCATTCTTATTGTAAATGGATTTTTTCCCTTGATATCCACCTAAGGTTGCTCATTATTGGTGTAAAGAAATGCTACTGATTTTTATGCATTAAACTTATATATTCTGCCACTTTACTGAACCCATTTGTCAGCTCTAGAAGATTTGCTGTAGACTTCTCAGGGTTTTCTGTGTATAGGATCATGCCATCTGGAAATAGTGAAATTTTTACAACTTCCTTTCCAATTTGGATGCCTTTTATATCTTTTTATGCCTAAGTGCTTGAATATGTATTTCTAATACAATGTTAAATAAGAGCGGTGACAGTGGGCACCATTGTCTTGTTCCTGAGCTTAGAGGAAAAGCTTTTAGCATTGCACCATTGAATAAGATGTTAGATGTTTTTATATATATATACCCTTTATCATGTTGAGGAAGTTTCCTTCTATTCCTATCTTTTGAATTGTTTTTGTCAGGAGAAGGTGCTGTATTTTGTCAAATGCTTTTTCTGCATCAATAGAGATTATCATGTGATTTTTTTTCTTTTGATCTTTTAATGTGATGTATTTCATTGTTTGATTTTCTTATGTTGAAACATCACTTGGTTATGATGAATAAATCTTTTGATATGTTGTTGAATATTAGGAAGTATTTTGTCGAGGATGTTAGCATCTACATTCACTAGAGAGATTGGTCTCTAGCTTTCCATTCTTGTGGCATCTTTGAGGCTGTGGTATTAGAGTGATGGTGGCATTATAGAATAAGTTAAGCAATGGTCCCTCCACTTCTATTTTTTGGAAGATTTTAAGAAGGATTGGTGTTAGTTCTTTGCAGAATATTTGGTAGAATTCACCTGTGAAGCCATCTGGTTTTGAGCTCTTCTTAGTTGAGAAGTTTTGGATAACTTCAATCTCATTACTTGTGATAGTTCTGTTCAGTTACTCAAATACTTCTTTTGTCCCTGTAGGCTGCTTGTGTATTTCTACCAATTTGTCCATTTCATCTAATTTATCCATCTTATTGGCACACAGTTTTTCAAACTATCCTCTCATGATAATTTTTAATTTTGTGGGGTCAGTGGTAATATCCCCCTCTTCATTTCTTATTTTATGAATTTTCATCTTCTTTTATTTTTTCTTTGTTAGTCTAGCTATGCTTTTGTCAAATTTATTAATCTTCTCAAAGAACCGGCTTTTGGTTTGTTAAATTTTTCTAGTGTTTTCTGATTTTTAATTTCATTTAGATCTGCTCTAATCTTGTTATTTAATTCTTTCTACTTGTTTTGGGATTAGTTTGTTATTCTTTAATTCGTCCATGTGTGCAGTTAGGTCTTTGATTTTAGTTTTTCTTCTTTTTTAATATTGATGTTTATGGCTATATATTTCCCTTTCAGCACTCTTTTTGCTGCATCCCATAGGTTTTGATATGTTATACTGTCACTTTCATTCATTTCAAGGTAGTTATTTGTTTCTTTGCAATTTCCTCCTTGACTGATTTTCTAAGAGTGTATTTTTTAACTTCAATATCTTTTTGCTTAATCTGGTTCTCTACTCCTTACTGATTTCCAGCTTCATTTTATTGTGGTCAGAGAAATTACTTTGTATAATTTCAATCTTTCTGAATTTGTTGATAGTTCTTCTGTGGCCTAGCATATGGTTTATTCTGGAGAATGATCCATGTGTACTCCAGGAGAATGTATAACTTGTTGTATTTTGGTGTAATGTTCTGTATATGTCTTCTGGCCTAAATACTCTATTGTATTATTCAAGGTTTGTTCTTTATTGATTATCTGTCAAGGTGTTCTGTCTAATGCTGATTATGGTGTATTAAAGTCCCCCATTAAAATTGTAGAAGCATTTATTTTTCAACTTAGTTTTTCCAATGTTTGCCTCTTGTATTTTGAGTCACACAAAACTTTCTCACAACAGTTTTGTATTTAAAGTGTATTTTGTCCAATATTAGTATAGCTACTCCCTCCCTTTTTTGGTTCTTATTTGCATGTAAATTGTTTTCCAAAATTTCACCTGCAATGTCCTGCATCCCTGCATCAATGTGAGTTTTCTTGTAGACAACATATAGATGAGTCCTATTTCCTTATCCATGCTGTCAATATGTGTCTCTTGAGTGAAGAGTTTAAGCCACTAACATTCAGTGCTATTACTGTCAAGGAATTAATTACATTAGCTATATATTTTAGGTTCATATATGTCATGTGCTGTTTTTATCTCTCTTTTTATCTTTTTAGTTTTTCTTCCCAATAATGTTCATTTGTACACTCTCCTCCAACCCTCTCTCTTTCTCTTTTTTTTCCTTTCAACCTGCAAAACTCCCTTTAGTATTTCTTGAAGGGCAGGCTTCTTATGTACAAACTCTCTTAATTTTTGTTTCTGTGCATATTTTTGTACTCTCCCTCATTTCTGAATACCACCTTTGTTGTATGCGACAGATCTCTTTTCTATTGCTGCTTTCAGTATTCTCTTTGTCTTGAGAATTGGACAATTTGATAAGTATATATCTCAGGGTAGGTCTGTGAGGATATATACTCTTTGGGGTGTACTGCACTTCCTGTACATATCCTTCCTTGTCTCCCAAAAGACCTAGAAAACTTTTAGCCATTATGTCCTCCAACACTCCCTCTGTCCCCTTTCCCTTCCCTTCCCCCTCTGGGTTGCCTATAATGTTTACATTTCTGTTTCCTGTTGTCATTCAAATCCCTAAGTTTATGCTAGATTTTTTTCTACTTTTTATCTATCTGTTCTACTATCTGTCTGATTTCAAGTTTATTGTCTTTGACATCACAGATCCTTTCCTCTGCATATTCAAATCTGCTGTTATGTGTTTCAAGTGTATTTTTTATTTCTTGCATTGGGCCATTCATCTTCATCAGCTCCATTATAATTTTATTTATATTTATATTTTCTTCAGTATGTTATCCCAGTGTCTTCTGATAACCCTTTTCTCTTCCTTCACTTCATTAAGTTAATTCACGATATTTGTTTTGACATTCCTGATTAGTTGTTCCATATTCTGCATCTCTTCCTGTTTTTTAGTTTGTTCATTAAACTGAGTCATGTCTTTCTGTTTCTTAGTATGGCTTGTAATTTTTTGTGGTGTCTAGGTATCTGTTTATTTTGATGGACTTATTAGGTTGTTTAGCTTCTCTTTCAATTCTAGTGTTTTAATTTGTTGTTTTGTGCATGTGGTAAACTTCTTTTTTCACACTTACCTCCTCTTATTCCATATCCTTGCACTTGTCTGTGTTTCCTTGAAAAAAATATTAGGACCAGACAAAAAGAAAGAGATAAGAAGAGAAAAAGAATAAGAGTAAGACTATTTATAAAAGATAGAATAGGAACCATACAAAGCTGGAAAAATAAATAATAATATGAGTAAAAAATCATAAAAAATACAAAGGAATATGAAAAAAAAGGTGAGATAGAAAATAATAGAGCAAGAAACAAAATAGAATAAAAAATAAAATGAATTAAAAGGCCAGAAAGCTGAGAAGAGAGGTCAAGTTGAAAAAAGAATAGAGAGAGAAATAAAAAAATCAAGTCCAGGAAAGAATATGTGGCTCAAGTGGTTGGGATCCCACTACCAAATGGAAGGCCCTGGGTTTGGTTCCTGTAGCCTCTGTGTAAGGGCAAGCTGGCCTGCAGCAGTGGAGACTTGATGGCCTGCACCCATGCCCACAGCTGTGGAGAGCTGACTGCCAGCACCTGTGCCTGTGGAGACAAAGGGGAGACAAGCAGACACAGAGGAAATGTGCAGCATATTGGCACAGAAAGCAGACAGTGAGCACTAGTGGTGGGGGGAGGGGAATAAATAATAAAAAAAAATCAAGTCCAAACAAGAACAGGTGGAATAAATGAAAAGCAACAGAAGACAGAAGATATAAAATGAAGGAGAAAAAGAAAGTAGGTAGAAAAGTAAGTAAAAAATAAAAAGGAAACAAAGAATTGGGAAAGACAACATACAACCCAGAAAAAGCAGCCTTCCTTCTTATTCCCTCAAGGAGCTTCTCAAGCTGTTGGTACTTGTAAATCAATCACCCTGCAGCATGCCCTCCACAGTTGATGTATCTGGTTTTAGTGAATAAAACAAAGAAAAATAAAAGGAATCAATAAAAAATTTAAAAATAACAGATCCAAGACCTAAAAGAAGAAAAAAAATTGACTGTACTTTCCCTGTCATAAGGTTCTGGTTGAGTGCCTGACAACCCAGTGGATTCCCTTCTCTTAGGAGGTCCCAGTAATTGAGTCAGGGACCACATGTACACAAGGCATGAATCCCCCTGAGCTACACCAGCTCCACATGTGTGAAAATTTTCTTTCAACCTTCTAACTTAGACAACATAAGAGAACTCACAATGTACTGAATCATATGGGTGTCTTCTATATTGGAAAGCCTTCAGTCACAATTCTACCCTCAGATGACATAAGTGAACTCACATGAAAAGAAACAATATGAATGCCAGATAATGTGGTAAACACATCACTAATTATTCTAATTTTAAATGACACTGGAGAGAAACCATATGTATGTCATGTATGTGGGAAAGCAGTTCTGTCAATGTTTTGACCTTAGATGACATGAGATAAACCACACTAAAAACCCTATGAGTATTGTGATGGTTATGTTAATGTGTCAACTTGGGCAGGTAATTATTCCCAGTGTTTGATCAAGCAAATACTGGGATAATTGTAATAAAAAGACATTTATAGGCTTTTGTCATCAGTGAATTTACTGCATAGATGGCTGATTACATCTATGATCAACCAGGGAGATTGCCATAAAGAATGAGTGACACTTTATCCAATCAATTAAATGTGTTAAAAGGGAAAGTGATTTCAGCATTCAGAGAATTTCCCAACTTGTCTTTGGACAGCTAATATCTCCTGGAAACTCATCAAGGACCTTCATTGGACTTTCATAGGAACCCCTGGTTTGCAGCCTGCCTGTGGACTTTGGATTTGTGCATCCCCATTGTCATATGAGAGTCTTATAAAATCTCATGCTTTTTACAGATATCTACTGTTGATTCTGATACTTAGAGAACCCTAACTAATATGAGTATGGAAGAGTCTTCTACCACAGCCCTAATCTTCAAGCAAATAAAAGAATCCACACAACATATGTCAAAGTAATCAGAGGGTGAATGTGTTTATTTGCAATTTATCCTTAAACAAATGATTGTACTACACTTGGAAGAACATTATATCTGCATTTATCTGCAGGAGATTGCATCTGAGCTCCAGCCTTGGTATACACAAGATAAACTCAAAGAAAGAACAACATATGACAGATATGCAGACAGAAGAACAACAGATATTTTTTTTCTGGAGTAGTTATTCAATGAAATAAACATGAAATACCTTTTATTTATTTATTTATTTTTATTTTTTATTTTTATTATTTATTTATTTATTTATTTTTTATTATGGGTAAAAATCAAAATTCTCACAATACATACAAACATTTGTAAAATGATATATAAATATATATGCATATATGTGTATTTGCTTACAAAAATGTTATTTTATATATATATATATACATATATTTTAAGAGGTGCTTAGATTACCTAAAATATTATACGGAACCCACTCGGATTCCCATGTTGCCCACCTCCCACACCTCCCACCACATCCAACACAAACATCTCCCATAGTGTGGCCCACCAACCTCAATGAACTTACACCTCCTGGAGCCTTGCCACCAACCATAGACCACAGTTCACACTGTAGACCACACTCTCTCCCACTCAGTTCTGAGTGGTGTGTGCTGATTTAAATACCTTTTAGTTACAGAGCCACATTTATAAAATACATGAGGATCTAAGTTGTATAAAACACTCTGTATGTAATGAATAAAGTTAAGTTTTCAACTTAACTTTAATCCTGCCCAAACTCTTCCAATATATTGAAGAGGAAGGAATAATCCCTAAGTCATTCTGTTGGGTCAACCTCATCCTCATACCAAACCCAGATAAAAATAACACAGAAAATAAATTTACAGATTAATATTTCTTATAAAAATGAACACAAAAACCTTCAACAAAATGCTAGAAAGCAGTACATGACGCCACATTTTTCACATTAAAGAAATTATACAACACAATCAAGTGGTATTTATCTCTGGTATGCAAGGTTGTTTCAATATAAGAAAATCAATTATTGTAATACAGCATATCAACAGAATGAAGGAGAAAAACCACACAATCATCACATCTGAGGCAGAAAAGTCATTTGAGAAAGTACAGCACCTGCCTTTGATAAAATAACTTATACTATGAATAGAAGTAAACTTCCTAAACATGACAAGGAGCATGTATGAAAAGCCCATGGCTAACATCCTACTTAATGATGAAAGTATGAAAGGTTTCTCTCTAAGATAGGGAAGAATACAAGGATGTCCTTTGTCACCACTGTTGTTCAACATTGTACTGTAAATCCTTACCAGAGTAATTAGGCAAGGAAAAGAAATAAATGGCATTGAATTGGAAAGGGTGAAGTAAAACTTTCCAAATTTGCATATGATATGATCCTATATAAAGAAAATATCAACAACAAAGCTTATAGAAATAATAAATGAATTCAAACAGTGGCAGGGTGCAAGTTCAACACCTCAAAATTCGTTGTATTTCCATGCACAAGCAATGAACACTCTGAAGTAGAAATTTTAAAAAATTCTATTCACAATAGCAAATAAAAAATCAAATATCTAGGAATAAATTTAACCAAGGATGTAAAGGCTTACACACAAAAAACTAAAAATCATTGTTAAAATAAAAGATGTCATAAATAAATGGGAGGACAGTCTGTGTTCATGGATTGTAAGACAAAATATAAAGACATCAATGCAATCCTAATCAATATATAGCTTGAATTCAATCACAATCAACATTCCAAGAACCTTCTTGCAGAAATGAAAAGCCAATCATCAAACTTATATGGAAGGATATGGGCCCTGAATAATTAAAGCCATCTTGGAAAAGAAAAATGAATTTGGAGGCTCCACACTTCCCAATCTTAAAACTCATTACAAACCAATAGTAATCCAAACAACATGGTAAAGGCAAAAGAAGACACATATAGACCAAGAGAATAAATTTTAGAACTCAGAAATCAACCCTCATGTTTATGGCCAACTGAATTTTGACAAGGGAGCAAAGACCATTCAATTGGGAAAAAAGTGTCCCTTCAACAAATGCTGTTGGGAAAACCGGATCTCCATTTGCCAAAAAAAAGGAGGACCCTTATCTCACACCATATACAAAATTCAACACCAAATGGACCAAAGACTTTAATATAAGAGCTAGAACAATCAAACTCTTAAAAGAAATCATAGGGACACCTCTTCAGAGCCTTGGGTTAGGCATTGACCTTATATTTACACCCAAAGTACAAAATAGATAAATGAGACACTGTATTAGTCAGCTAAAGGCATGCTGATGCAAAATACCAGAAATTGGTTGGTTTTTATAAAGGGTGTTTATTTGAGGTAGAAGTTTTCAGTCACAAGGCCATAAAGAGTATAAATAACTTCCCTCACCAAAGCCTGTTGCCATGTGTTGAAGCAAGATGGCTGCTGGTATCTGAAAGCATTCAGCCTTTCTCTTTATGCTCTGTGGTCCCAGCTTCTTCTGGTCCCAGCTGTAGGCTGGGATAAATTTTCTCTCTCTCCCAGGGCTCATTTCTCTCCAGAATCAGCTGCTTTGTTCTCTCCACAAGTCAACTGTAGACTATCCGGCTCTGTCTCTTCCTGGGTCCTCTACCATGTCTATGAAACCATCTCTATTCCTCTGTGCTCTCCTCCTATGTGTTGACTTCCCAGAGCTCCAGCATTAAAACTCTCACTCTCCTCTGCAGTGTGGTTTTCTATGTAAGTCCCCACCCACCAAGGGGGCAGAGAGTCAATATCCTACTGTCATGGTCCAATCAAAGCCCTAGGCATAATTTAATCAAATGAAAGTGAAACCACTGAATTCAATAGAATCTAAGGGTATCACTAGCCCAGAGGAACAGAGCAGTTTAAAAACATAATCCAGTATCTATTTGTGGAATTCATATATAATATCAAACTGCCACAGACATCAAAATTAAAGTTTTGAATCTCAAAGGACTTTATCATCAAAGTAAAACATCAGCCTACATATGGGAGAATAAATTTGGAAACTACAATTCTTATAAAGATTCTCATATATAAAGAAATCCTTTAACTTAACAACAAAAAGACAAACCATCCAAGTAAAACGTGGGCAAAATATTTGAACTGACATCTCTCCAAACAAGATAGACAAATGGCCAGAAAGAACATGAAAAGACACTCAACATCATTAGCCATCAAAGAAATGCAAATTAAAAGCATAAAGCGATATCATTTCACACCCATTAGAATGACTGCTTTAAAAAAATAAAACAACAAAACTTAAGTGTTGGAGAGGATGCAGAGAAATAGGAACATCCATTCATTGCTGGTGGTAGTGTAAAATGGTGCAGCCTCTGTTGAAGACAGTTTGGTGGTTCCTCAGAAAACTAAATATAGAATTACCATAGACCTGGCAATCCCATTACTAGGTACATAAAAACAAAAAAATATGTAAACAGGGTCTCAGGACAGATATTTGCACACTGATGTTCATAGCGGCATTATTCACAATTGCAGAAAGAAGGAAGCATTGCCAATAGCCCCAGAGGGCCAGAATCATCTATGTTTCAGAACCACTGGCTGAGGGAACTAAAAAGTGGAAACATCTTTACAGGGTTCCCAACAATATCCGGCCCTTACTTGGTTTAGAACTTTAGGCAACTACTTATTTCTGTGAACCCTACCCATGTCTGCAAATGTAGAATTTGTTCATAATAGTACTGCTCTTATAAAATGAATTTTATTAAGAATTCAATGGAACAATCTCTTTAAAATTGCTAAGCCCAGGTAATATCACATAAAGAGATCAAAATATATCTCATTTAATTAACAAACATTATTTAAATAAAGTCCTATATTGGCGCCTCCTAACTTACATTAGAGCAGGGCATTCCTAATTGAAAAAAAGTGTGATTAAGGCAAGGGGTGTACACTGCTTTTGTTTTCATATTCAAGGAGCACAGTTCTTCACTTTGGTACAAAGGGGAAAACAATGCCCTTGAGAGAACAACAGGCTCTGTATCTTCACCCCAAGCCAAGGTTTTGGTGATCCAAGGGACTATGGGAGATAGCTTCATCAGTCATTGACATGGTGAAATCTTTAATTTCAATGATGGCAAAGGTGCTAGAAGACTAAACATACATAAGGAAGCTGAATCCATGAGGAAGAGCAATGATGAAAACTGGATTCTCCTGGTACATCCTTGTCTCTTGGGGACAAAGAATGATCAGGAACCATTTCCATTGTCTCCTGACCATTTTCCCAAAGGGAAATGATGACTAAGGGGATGCAGCAACAAGGAAATTTGCTCTTGAGGGACAGAGGGAAATGTGCTATTGAGCAGCTAAAGGAAAGCTGTAAAAATCTCCTTTGTTGCTCTCCCTCATCCTGTGAACATGATATGCTTGTTTTTGGGGGCTCCTAATTCTGGTTAGCAGTCTCATGCCTGACTCTTTCCTGCTCACTTTTCTGGGAATAAAGCTTTAGTCTCCATTATCAACAACCTAGGGAGGTATCCCCACTTATTCACAGCATCCTTAATCACAGAAATGCCATCCAGGTGAGTAAGAGAGCCCAGTAGGTAATTCGTGAAGAGTCAGGGAGAAAAGAAGCCAAAAACTTTAATATGAGGTTGAGAGCCTATGTAGGCTAGTACAGAAGTAAGGGAGGAAAACTTTCATTTCTTTGTACTTGTTTGCTTGCTTGACTAATGAATTAATATTTTGTTTATTATGTTAAAACATAAAGTGGGTTTTTCATGATGCCCTGTATCATGTTGAGAAAGTATCCTTATATTCATGTCTTTCAAAGTGTTTTAGTCAGGAAAGGTTGCTGGATTTTATCAAATGCCTCTTCTGCATAAATTGAGATGATCATTTGCTTTTTCTCATTCCATCTGTTAATGTGGTGTATTATGTCAATTGATTTTCTTCTGTTGAATCACCATTGCATACCTGGGATACAAGCCGCTTGTTCATGATGTACAATTCTTCACTTGTGTTGTTGTATTCAATTTGTAAATATTTATTTGAGGATTTTTGCTTATATATTCATTGGAGAGATTGGTCTGTAATATTCTTTGCTTTGGTATTATGGTGATGTTGGCTTCATAGAATGAGTTAGGTAATGTTCCCTTTTCTTCAATTTTTTGGAAGAGTTTGAACAGGATTAGTATTAATTCTTCTTGAAATGATTTGTAAAATTCACCTTTGAAGCCATCTGGTCCTGTGCTTTTCTTAGATGGTAGGTTTTTGGTGACTGTATCAAACTCTTTAACTATGACTGCTTTATTGAGGTCTTCAATTTCTTCTAGAGTCAGTGAAGGTAGTTTGTTTCTAGGAATTTGATCATTTTGTCTATTTGCCTACTTTCTTGGTATAAAGTTGTTCACAGGACCTTCTTATGATATTTTTATTTGTGTGATCAGTAATAATGTCACCCCTTTAATTTCTGATTTTATTTATCTGCATTTCTCTTTTTTTCAGTCTAGCTGTGTGTTTGCCAATTTTGTTGATCGTCTAAAAGAACCAACTTTCATTTTATTGATTTTTTCTATTGTCTTTTGCTATCAATTTCATTTATTTCTGCTCTAATGTTTGTCATTTCTTTCTCTCTGCTTGCTTTGGGACTATTTTTCTGTTCTTTCTGGGCATACAAGGAATATAAAAGGGGGTGGCCTTCTGCCAGGACCAAGGAAGCACATTCTTCACCACAGTCACTCTGGATGAACTAAGCTTATTTTCTTTTCTTTTCCTTTTGTCTCTATGTTTATGATGAGTCTTTTTTAACTTTTATTTTTAAACAAAAGGCACAAGTAGTCATATCAATGTGAAACTCATAGTTCGTGTCCATTGGGGTTATCAACTTTGTGGGAAGCATTATCTGAATATGCTTGTGACCACACAGTGTGGTGGTGAGAAGACCATCAACACACACCCAGCAGCTGCAGAGTGCTGTCTTCATGTGTGTTTGGTGTGGTCTGTACAGTCTTTAAAGCGGGGTACCTGGGCTCATGTTCCAATATATGTTCCTCATAATGCAGTCCAAAATGCAAATTTATATGTAGAAATAAAGAATATATTAATTTCTATTTGTGGGAATATTTGGAAACCAACTCAATAAATGAGAAAAAATACAACATATGTCCAAGGACTCTTTTGTCCTGAAGTTTTACCTGCAGCAGTGTGGCGACCTCATTCTTAAACCTTCTCTGACATCATCTCTTATTACTCTCCCTATTTTCTCTCCCCTGACCATACTTGTGTCCTTCTTGACCTTGAACATTTGAAACAAGCCCTTTCTTAGGACTGTGTCCCTGGACACTCTCTTAGCTGGTCACACATTCACCAGGTTTCCTTGTGGGTCCTTAGTTCACATTGAGAGGTCTCTGTTAAAACGACTCCTTATCTGCTGGACTTGTTTGAACACTAGTAAAAAAAAACAAAAAGATCCCCATTTTACTGGCTTTTTTTGCAGTTCCTATTTTAATTTGTAAAAATGTCACCATCTGTTATGTTATGTGATTAACTTTTTTTTTACTTTCATTCTTTCTCTATTATAAAAATTTAGGATCCTCATTTTTCAGCACTGTATTCCAATTGTCTAGACATTGCTTGGCATAAAGACAGGAATAATTATACATACCTGAAGTGAATGAATGGATATTTCATAGAGAGTATAGATTTCATGACTACTTGAGGAAAAGTCTGAGAGTGGGAACAGATATCATCAGAGGTGGCACTAGAAGCAGCCCAAGAGACCAGATGCATGATCAAAATATAAAAATTAATATCTTGACTTTAAAATAGAAATGTTAGCAATACTTCTAGGATAATAGTGCTTGTTTATGGGAAAATTAGCCATATTCTTTCTTTATGTGTAGAAACATCAACCACATGAAGCAAGGAAATGATACCCAAATCTCAGAATTTATTCTACTGGGATTATCAGAGGATACAGAATTGCAACCCTTCCTCTTTGGGCTCTTCTTGTCCATGTACCTGGTCACCATTTCTGGAAACCTGATTATCATCCTGGCCACAATCACTGACTCCCACATCCACACACCCATGTACTTTTTACTCTCTAATCTTTCCCTCTGTGACATCTGTTTATCCTCCACCACTGTCCCAAAGATGCTGGTGAACATCCAAATGCAGAGCAGAGTCATAACCTATGAAGGCTGCCTCACCCAGATGTACTTTTTCTTACTCTTTACAGGGTTGGAGGTCTTCCTCTTGGCTGCTATGGCCTATGACCGCTTCATGGCCATCTGCCACCCCCTGCACTACACAGTCATCATGAATCCCCGGATATGTGTCCTGCTGGTTATGGGGACCTGGATCATAACTGCACTGAACTCCTTGTTACAAAGTTCAGTGGTGCTGCAGCTATCTTTTTGTACACACTTGGAAATTCCCCACTTTTTCTGTGAACTTAATCAGATGGTCCAACTTGCCTGTTCTGACACTTTCATTAATATCATTGTGATGTATTTTGCAGCTGGAGTGCTGGGTGGGGTTCCTTTCACTGGGGTACTTTACTCTTACTTTAAAATTGTTTCCTCCATATGTGCAATCTCATCAGCTCAGGGGAAGTATAAAGCATTTTCCACCTGTGCATCTCACCTCTCTGTGGTCTCCTTATTTTATTGTACAAGCATAGGGGTGTACCTTAGTTCTGCTGTTTCACAAAACACACATTTAAATACAGCAGCTTCAGTGTTGTACACTGTGGTCACACCCATGCTGAACCCCTTCATTTACGGTCTGAGGAATAAAGACATAAAGGGGGCTCTGAAAAAATTATTTGGATGGAAAATATAAAGTGGTCATTATTCTTTGGGTTGAGCAAGTGCCTGTGAATGCAAGACTCAATGACAGATCCAGAAATTTTAATTCTTTTATCAGAATATGAAAGTTAAAACTGCCTCTTTCTATTCATTTTTGAGTTTCAGTGTGTTGAATTTTAAGCTGCTTCCTTTATTAAGCTTTCTCTGTCTCTTAGATACCCAACATTTTTTTTTTATTTATCCACTTTCTCAATTTCCCAATGTTATTCTCAATCTTGAATGAGAAAATAATTTGGAAATTCCAACGTATCTCAAGCACAGATTTCTTAAAGAATATATATTTTGTGAAGTGACATTTATTATCAAAAGCAATATTTTATTTATTTTACTGAAAGAATAATCATGAGTTGTCCTGCTCTTATGGAAAATAACTATTCATGGCATTAATATAGTTTTAATTTACACGAAATTCTGACATGCCAATGTTCACTTCCGTGTACATCATTTTTCTCTTTATCTCAACTTTAAATTCTCTTTCTAATAATATCAACTTTCACACAACTGTCCCTCATAAAACTTGTCATCTTGTTTTACCTCTTCATTAGGATCCTGTTATTCAGCTCACAGTCCACAGTGCTTTTCATGTCTCTGGCAGAGGGTAAAATTGTTTACCAAATGCACATCTTCAAGTGTAATCTAAAGGAACTCAAATTTATATAAATATATGACATGACAAGGCCATAGCATCACAGATGATCTTAAATATTGTGACAGAAAAATTTAAATCATGCATTGATTTACAATATAATATTTATTTTTGATTATGTGTATGCACTCATTGATGTAAGGAAGCTTGTAGCCCACATGAAAGGTGATCTATTCATTTGTGTGCAGGACTGTGTTGTATGTTCTATATTATTCTTTGTATCATATTGCCAGTTTTTTCTTGTAAACATCCCCTGATGCCTCCAAATGTGACTTCTTATATTCCACTAAGAAAATTGACTGTTCTTTTAAAATATGAAAACAGGAAAGGCCAGGTAATGGAACAAATAATTTATTTAGTCAGATAAATTTGTTACTTTCCTCAAAATTATCTTGAATCCTATTGATCAAAACATGACTCACATAAAGGTTTGTATTTCTGCCCACAAATTACTTCTGGTAATGGAGGCTTCTGATTCTGGGGCACCAGTTATGCAGGCACAAATATATATGTCCTTCCAAATACCCCTATTTATCTGGAAGGAAAGTTTTTTTGTCATTGTTTTTAAGTGCAATTATCTAAAGAAAACTTGAATAACCAGATGACAATTAATGATCTTCAAATGTCTGAAAGAATGCAAACAGTAAAAAAAATCAGGCTTAGATAAACACCCTCAGTTCTGTTAATGTTAATTATTATTGTGTCAGATAGCTATTGCTGCATAACAAGAATCCCAAAAGTAAATGGTTAAAAATGATGATGTTATTACTTTATGGGAATCAATTGTGTGACATTCTTTAAATCTCTTCTGTCTCCTCATGAGTCTGTGGTCAGATGTGAGTCAGCTAGGGATGTTTTGATCTTCTAAGTTGAGCTCTCTCACATATTGGTGGCCTAATTTTCTGTAGACTGGTCTAGAGAGATCTTAACTTGTACAATTGGCGTCTGCTACACATGTCCTCTCATCCTACAGCAGGCTTGACTGGACTTGATCACATGGCTGAGTTAGGAATCCAAGAGTGAGCAGTAGAAACACACCAAGATCTCCTGAGGCACATTGTCAATTCCATCATATTGCAAACGATATTGAAACACAGAAAGTTGGAGGACTGGTGGCATCTAAACAGTCAGTCTATTACAGATACACAGTTCATTGCAATTAAGCTTTATTGGGAAATTCTACTCCAGAAGGTCTCATCACTCTGAGATGTAAATATTCCCAATGTGTCCCCAGTGTACAGGTAACCATTTATAGGATAAGACAATATATATATATTTTTTTCTTCAAGAGACCTCATTGTGTCCTGGGAACTCTCATGCTTGGTTCACTGATTACCAGAGCTTGGTACTTCTTTCTTCACTATTACCAGTTTGATGCCCTCATACTTCATGCATATATTGCCTTATTTGATTGGCTTGTTCATTAATATATTAATTAAGATTTCCATTCTAGTAGTGTAGTTGGGGGATTTGGGCCTTACTGAAGGAGGTAACATTTCAAATGGAAATAGACAAGAGAGAACTAGGAACTGGAAAAATGAAATAGCTTTAAACATTAGGTCCATTCTTCTGACACAACGTGGCCCTTTCCTAAATATGAGGATTGATCAGATATGGGGATTGAAGAGATATGGGGGGCAGTGGACATTCCATTGTTGTCAGCAGAAATGGCTTGAAGTGATGCTGCAATACCTCTTCCAAAATTCCTTGCAGGTAAACCTACATTGCATGGACACTTATTCTTCAATTAGGCTGATAATACATTTTTCTTCTTCATGAGGTTTCCTTATGGCATGTTTTTGGATTTTCTTCTATACTAGACTCTCTTCTGTGGAGATATTATAATTCTCAAGGAATTTTTTCATGTGGAGCAGTCATCAAAGATAATATCTAGTAAATTCAGGTATTATAAAACAGTGTAAAAGGAAATAACCATTTTTGATCCCTTTGTAGCTCTTTTATGGGTGGTACAATTTAAAATCTTCTATATTGCATCATGATCAGTGAATTTAGTTAGGGATGGAATTCCACTGCAAGCTAAATAAAGCCCAAACATAAGAGTATCTTATAGAATTTAAAGCTTTATTACCTCACACATCACAAGTCTAGATTTAGGGAGCCCAGAGATAGGATAAGAGCTCAATGAAATGACTATGACTATTCATGAACTTACCTTATTGTGTGGTTTTCATTCTCAGGATCACAGAATATGGGTTGCACCTCTAGGTACTGAATCCATATATTAGTCAGAAGACAGAGGGAAGAATCAAGTGGAGTGAAAAATGAATTTGTGAGGAATTGCCATATTATTTTCCATAGTGGCTACACCATTTTACATCCCACTGACAATACTCTAGAGTTCCAATTCTATTTTCATAATAGCCGACACTTTTTTTTTCTCAAATCATTATAATAGCCCTTTTTGTGGGCTTGAAGTTGTTTCACTGTAGCTTTAATATGCATTTCCCAAATGGTTAATTATGTTGAGCATCTTTTCATGTGTATATTACCCATTTTTATACCTTCTTTAGAGATATGTTTCTTTAAGTTCTTTGACAATTTTTTAATTGGATTGTCTTTGTGTTATGGCAATGTACATGTTCTTTATGTATTCTTAATATTAAGCCCTCATCTGATATATCATTTGAATCTATTTTGTCCCTTTCTGTTGGTTATCTTTTTCTCTCTTGATAATTTAATTTGATGAATATATTTTGAAGAAATAAAATTAATATATTATTTCTTTTGTTGCCTGTGCTTTTGGTATTATGCCCAAGAATATATTGCCAAATCTCAATTCATGAAGATTTATCCCTATGTCATCCTCAAAGAGTTTTATAGCTTTAGCTCTTACATTAGGTCCTTGATTCAATTTGAATTTATTTTTTGTATGTTGTGTGAGAATGGTGTTTAGCTTTGTTCATCTGCATTTATACATCCAGTTGTCTCAGGAACAGTTGTTGAAAGATTATACTTTCCCCTTTGTATATATAAGAACCTTTATCAAAAATCAATTGACAGGCTGAATATGTTATTAATGTGAGAATAAAAATGGCTAAAGCACATCATCATGTTAGCTACTGGCAGAGCTATTGTAGTGGAATGACAATGTTTGCAAGAGAAAGTCTAAGGTAAAGTTTATTACTAGAAAGAAAGCTAAGTAATGTAACATGTGACTATATAACATAGTGAAACCCCATGTGAAATATGAACATGAGTAATATTGCACATATGAGTGTTTATACAAAATATAAATACAATTGAACTAGAGAAATAGAAATAGAATTGCAGCTATGTACCACAGAGGAAGCATAAGGAGAATGAGAGGTGGTGAGTTTTTGTATGTTTGCTTGTCTGGTTGCTTTTTGTTTATTATTATTCTAATTGTAATAATGAAACTGCTCTAATAATGATTGAAATGAAGAATGCAGGATGTGTTTATACCCAATAACATTGATTATACACTTTGGTTGGATTTATGCTTTATTAATGTTTTACAATAAAATTTAATAAATTGCCCAGGTAGGACGTGTTGTTTATGCAAGACTCACCTTAGATAAAAAGACACAATAAGTTGAAAGTAAAAGGAGGGAGATAGATAATCCATGTAATTACTAATAAAAAGGGGGTTGGGGTAGCTATACAAATGTTGGACACAATGGACTTTAAGACAAAAGCTGTTATACAAGACAAAGAAAAACACTATTTATTTATAAAAGGGGAAATCCACCAAGAATAAATAGAAATCATTAATATTTCTGCATCTAAAAATCATTAATATTTTTGCACCCCAGAATATATGAGGCAAACAGTTAAAACTAAAGGGAAAAATAGACACCTCTACAATAATAGTTGGATACTTCGATACACCATTCCCATCAAAAGACAGAACTTCTAGATGAAATAATAATAAGGAAACAGAGAACTTGAATAATATGATAAATGAAACAGACCTTACAGATTGATAATAAAAACCAATAGGGAGAAGTATCAAAATCAAAGTTTGGGCCTTTGAAAAGAACAAAAATTTGTCTAACCTTAGCTAGACTGACAAAGAAAAAAAAGAGACAAGATTCAAATAAATAAAATCAGAAATGAAAGAGTGGATATTACCACTGACACTGAGGAAATGTGAAAGATCACTAGGGGATACTGAGAACAACTGAACACCACAAAACTGGACAATGTAATCAAAATGAGCAAATCCTTAGAAACACACTGGAATGGTTATGCCAATGTGTCAACTCGGCCAAGTAATTGTGCCCAGTTGTTTGGTCAAGAAAGCACTAGGCTAATTGTAATACAAGGACATTTATGGACTTTAGTTACCAATGAGTTTACTGCATAGATAGCAATTACCTCTACATCAGACAGGAAGATTGCCATCAGCAATGAGTGATACTTTATCCAGTTGGTTGAATGACTTAAAAGGGGAAGTGATTTTAGCATTCAGAGAGAATTTTCCAGCTCATCTTTTGACAGCTAACATCTCCCAGAAACTCATTAAGGACCTTCATTGGACTTTCATTGGAGCCCCTGGTCTGTAGCCTTTCTGCAGAATCTAGACTTGTGCATCCCCACGGTCATGTAAGAGGCTAATAAAATCTCATGCTACTGACAGATATCTCCTGTTGATTCTGTTTCCTTAGAGAACCCTAACTAATACAGATTGGTACAGGGAGTGGTTCTTGAGGAACAGAATCTTAAACATGGAATTTCTCAGGTGGTTCTGGAAGTTTTACAATTGGTTCTCTACTCTAGTTGGACTCAAGGGTACTAATAATGAAGAGGCCACTAATAGTCCATGGCATGAGTTGGCAATACATACATGCAAAATATCATCACTGGATTCCCCTACTTCCATGGTTATAAGAAGCAAGGATCTATGTGAGAGTGTTTTCAAAAACTTAAAAGAGTTTTGTGGAGTCAAAAGGTATAATGATGTTGGCTGGCTCCTCCTAGATACTCTGGATATAGTTACTGTTTCTTTCAGTTACAAAAGAAAGAGATGAGCTAAAGTCTTCTAATTTGAAACTTAAATGCCACAAGAATGATGTGAAAGTTTCTATGTGTGCTCAGAAAAAAAATCTTGTCTCCTCTAGCCACAGACTTGAGATATCTGAGAACCAAACTCAGACTCCCGTCTTATGAGTAGCAGAGTTACAAAGGAAACTAAAATGTCAACGCCACAGGATTTCTGCAGTTAAAGTGAAGGCATTGCTTGGAAAGGAGTGGAACCCAGAGGACTGGGATGGAGATATATGGGATGATGATAATATTGGTGGGGACATTGGAACCCTAAATTCTGCCGAGACTTTACTAGATAAACCTGTGGTGACCTGCCCTGTGGAGAGCACACCTTGTCAACCTTGTATCAACTAGCCTTCAGGTTGCCCCAGGGAGTCCAGACCTCCTTCCAGCCCTGAGGTAGGTACCAGCCAAAATGAAGCCTGTACTGCCCAGCCTCTGGTCTGCTCCAGGGATTCTGGGCCTCTTCCCAGCCCTGAGGCAGATATCAGCCAAACCCCAGAATGTACTGCCCAGCCTCCAGTCTGTCCTGAGGAATCTGCCTTCCAACCCCTGCCTGAAGAGATTAATCCTGTCTCACCAGAAGAAAATGCAAAGTCATTCAACTGATTGGACCAAACTACTGGGCACAATTACCTGGCCAAATTATGTGTTTGATAAGTATGAAATCAAACACATACCAGTTACAGAAATGAGAACTGCAATGGTCATGAATCTTGCTTCCTTGTTTTAATATGAGTATGATTATATATGTACACAAAAGGAATTTATTTGTTTTCTTCCCCAACCTTTTCCTTTATGATATGACAAGTTGTATTAGTTTCATAATACTTAAGGATGTCAAGTTTAAGAGTGAATATTACCCAAGGACTTGCACTCCATTCTGTAGAGAATTAATGCATTTTCAATTGCACAGAGGAGAGTTGAAGATTGTTAGGAAGAAATATGTGTGTGTGTGTGTGTGTCTGTTATTGTTTTTATTTAGAGACTAAGTATGGTTTAAGGTAATGTGTATGACTGTCGAGTTGACAAGGGTTGGACTGCAATGGTTAGGCTAATGTGATAATTTGGCCAGGTAATTGTGCCCAGTAGTTTGGTCCAATCAGTTGAATGACTTATAAAGGGATGTGATTTCAGCATTCAGAGAGAATTTCCCAGGTCATCTTTGGACAACGAGCATCTCCCGGAAACTCATCAAGGACCTTCATTGGACTTTCATCAGAGCTCCTGGTTTGCAGGCTGCCTGCAGAACCTGGATTTGTGCATACCCACAGTCACATGGGAGACTAATCAAATCTCACGCTATTGACAGATATCTACTGTTGATTCTGTTTCCCTAGAGAACCGTGACTAATTCACACATGAACCCCTGCCTGAAGAGATTAATCCTGTCTCACCAGAAGAAAATGCAAAGGAATGTCCTTAAGTCAGTAGTTTGCAAGACATGTCTAATCCTTACCTACCCCCTCCACCCCTCTTGTCTTTGAAACCTATTACCAGACTAAAATCATAACAAGCCCCCAAAGGTGAAATACAAAGTGTGACCGACTAGAAAGTACACTATACACTGAAAGAACTACATGAGTTTTCCAACTTATATTGACAGAAATTGGGGGAATATGTGTGGGAATGGATACTAAGAGTATGGGATAATGGTGGAAGGAATATAAAGTTGTATCATGCTGAATTTATTGATATGGACCCACTAAGCAGAAATTCTGGATTCAACACTATAGCTCGAGAGGTTAGACAGGGCTCTAATAGTTTGTTTGGGTGGCTGACTGAAACATGGACCAAAAGATGGCCTATTATGTTTGAGGTTGAGATTCTTGATTTGCCCAGGTATACAGTACATGAGGGAAATCAAAGACTTAGAGGAACTGGAATGCTAGAATGGGTTTACTATTTGAGACCTGCCCACTTACCCCAGGAATGTCCAGAGGACACACCATTAACCAGGACTGTGAGGAATAAATTTGTATGACTAACTCCATCTTCCCTGAAGACCTCTGTATATGTTTTTCTCTGTAGTCCAAATATTACTGTAGGGAGGGCTGTAATGGGAATAGAATCCTTAAACATTATGGGGATGATGGGACATGGGTCCAGTAAAAATTGCCAAATACAAGTGGGCATGGCTTCCACAATGAAAGTCAGATTCAAAGCAGCATTCAAAATAGTCTGAGTCACAGAGTTATAGCGTTAGTTAATAAATCATGGGGTACCTAGAAGTGGAAGAGATGGGCAGTCTTCTAAATTTCTTCTTTATTTGTATAGGCAGAAGAGTTCTAGGTCAAGTGAACAAAACCCTAACTCAAATTACAGATGCAAAGAACCAGTTCCAGCTGAAGTGCTTGCTGAGGGTAACAGGAACATGGAACGGGTAGTGGAAGAAGATATCTACTGTTGATTCTGTTTCCCTAGAGAACCGTGACTAATTCACACATGAACTGCATGTACAGGCCCTAGAAAAAATAGAAGACTTCAGCAAACCAATCACAATTGAAGAGATTGACACAGTCATCAAAAGTGGACATAGATCAAGTGGTTGAGTGCCTGCTTCCTACATGGGAGATACCAGGTTTAGTTCCTGGTGCCTCCTAAAAACAAACAAACAAAAAACCAAGCAGACAAATAAACAAACAAAAAAACAACACAGGTGAACCCATGTGCCTCAGTGATTGAACACTGGCTTCCCACATACAAGGTCCCAGGTTCACTCCCTGTACCAGTACAGAAAAAAAATTTCAAAAAGATGAAAAGCCCAAGATCAGATTGCTCCAAAGTTGAATTCTACCAATCATTCAAAGAACACCTAACACCAACCTTGCTCAAGCTCTTCCAAAAAAGTGAATAGGAAAGAATGCTAGCAAACTCATTCTATGAAGTCAATATCACCCTAATACCAAACCCAGAAAAAGATACTATGAAAACAGAAAACTACATTCAAATATCTCTAATAATATACATGTAAATGTCCTCAACAAATACTTTCTAACTGAATCCAAAATCTGATTAAATGAATTCTTCACCACGAGCATGTTTTTTTTTTTTTTAACCAGATATGCAAGGTTTTGCAATGCAAGAAAATCAATTAATGTTATTAATCACATTGATAAATTGAAGGAGAAAAATCACATGATCCTCTTGATTGATGCAGAAAAGGCCTTTGACAAACATAGCATCCATTCTTTTTTTTTTTTTTTTACGGGGAAGTCCAGGGTATCAAACCCGGGTCCCTCCATATGGGAGACGGACGCCCAACCATTTGAGCCACATCCGTCCCCCAAGCATCCATTCTTGATAAAAGCATTCCAAAGTTAGAAATAGAAGCAAGCTTTCTCAATAAGGTAAAGTGCATATATGAAAAAACTACAGCTATCATTGTACTCAATGGTGAAAGACTGAAAACGCTCACTGCCACCAATGTTATTCAATATTTTGCTAGAAGTTCTAGGTAGAGCAATTAGGCTAGGTAAAGAAATAAAAGGCACCCATATAAGAAAGGAAGAAGTAAATAAGTAAAATTTTTGCGATAAGTTCAAATATAAGGGGCAGAATGTCATGGTTTGGGAAATTATAAATGAGTCTAACACTTTTACATTAGGAAGAATGTATTCCAAAGTAAGTCCCACTGACAGGGTACCAAATTCCGGAGATTGTCTGCTCTGCCTATATTGTCTAGATATCTCTAGAGACATCAGGAGCCCCACTGATTGATGCACTATTTACTGTGGCAGTTAATGTGATACTGCTGAGACCTGCGTAGGTGGAACCTCTGGAATGACCTCATTTTTGGTCAAGGTCTTTTTCCAAATGCATTGCTAGTTGGTGATTGTTAATAACCCCTCAACACCAAGGAGACTCATCCCCAGGAGTCATGTCTCATGCTAGGGGAAGATAATGCATTTATATGCTGAGTTTTGTTTAGGGAGAGACCACATTTGTGCAACAAGGAGACTCTCAGGAGTTAACTCTTAGGCACGCTATAATACTAGGTTAATTTTCAATTTCAAAAGCAAAGGTTCATAAGTACAGTCATCACTATCAAGTGCCTATCAAAGGCCCATGCTCCTTCACTAGTCACTGCCTGAGTACTCAGGGTATACTTGATGTCCAATTAGAGTGTATTAGTCAACCAAAGGGGTGCTGATGCAAAATACCAGAAATCTGTTGGTCCTTATAAAGGATATTTATTTGGGGTAGAAACTTACAGTTGCCAGGCCATAAAGCATAAGTTTCTTCCTTCACCAAAATCTGTTGCTACGTGTTCCAACAAGATAGCTGCTGACGTTTGCCAGGGGTCAGGCTTCTTGGGTTCCTCTCTTCCCAGGGCTCTTTTTTTCTATGGGCCCAGCTCCTCTGTTTCCTCCACAAGGTCAGCTGTAGACTCACAGGTGAACGGGTCATCTGTTTTCCCGGGGCCTTCTCTCCTTCCTCACAACCAAGCTTTCCTACTTCCCGGTACTCAAGCTCAAGACTCCAACATCAGAACTTCAACACAAAACACTTGCCAGATATTTTTATCTTTGAGACCCCACCCACCATGCAGTGGGGCTCAACACCCAACTGATATGCCCAAGTCAATGCCCTAATCATAACTTACCAGTTTATAAGCATAATCCAATATCTATTTTTGGAATTCATAACTATATCAAACTGCCAAACTGCTACATAGAGCATGTGGCACTGCTCCTCAGGATGGGAATTTGTTATCATTTTGGTTTTGTGTGAATCTCCACCCACTGTGACAATGCCCAATGAACACTTGAAAGCATTCATAAACCTTATACATATACCACAGTTGAACCTCTTTCCATGCATCCTGCATCTCTGACACCCTGCACCAATGATCCTCCCTTGCCAGAGTTGAAACCCTTCTATGATCCAAAACTTCTTCAATATTGAAGCCAACAAAATAACTGAGTAAAATTAATAAGATAATGAACTAATAATGATAGTTATAAAAATAAAGACTAAAATACAAAAATTTTAAAAAAGAAATACAAAAGATAATAAAATATAAAATTTTTAAAAATGACATTATGTCATCATTGTAAGATCTGTTGTCTTGTATGTACAATGACATTTTCTTCCATTTATTACATCAGTGACTCATTTTTCATTGTGTCTTCAAAGAAGCTTCACAGAAAATTCATATACAGCTTAGAGGTGATTCTCATATACCCAACATCCTCTTCCTTTTCCACTTTCACATATTAATAACATTTTATTTGTGGATGGTACATTTGTTACAACTGATGTGCAAATATTGAAACACTGCTACTAACTATGGCCAATGATTAATATATTGGTTTACATTTTGGACATACACTTTATAAATTTTGGCAAAATTTAACATGGCCTGTGACCATCACTGCAAGATCATGTAGAAAATTTCCATCATCCCCAAAATGCCCAATATTCCATCTATTCTATTCTTCCCTACCCCTCCCCTCAGGACCCATGGCAACCACCAAGTTTCATTCCTTGAAAAATATGATTCATACTTACTTGCAACAACATTGACATATTGGTTTGTCCTCCCCTATTTGGCACTGCCTATGCTCTTGAGAGACTCCTGCCCCTCAATTGACATCATAGCAGGACTCCCCAGAATGGGAGTCCAACACATTTATGTTCATTATGTGGTCTCCACCCACTAATACAACACAAAATGACAAGATGAACACTACATACTCCCTAGAAGCTGGCCCCAGGTTCACACTGTGTCACTTATTCCCACATCTAATACCAAAACTAGTAACTCTCCCCTGCCATATTTGCCAAAAGAATATTCCCAACATTGTAGTATCAACCACAAACCCACAAATCCCTAGATTTCACCCAACTTCCCCCAGTTCCAGAGACAGCCCAACCCACCCTCCCAACCCTACTCTCCTCAAAGACCAGCACTGCCCAATCCAATAGCATCATTGTACCTCTGTTATGCCCATCTACTGCACAACTACACCCTTCCACCTTATCATAGATTTTGCACATATAAGCATTGACTCATAACCGTCTCCTTTCTGTATCCTGTAAACCTATCTTCCAGACTCTAGTTCTGTCTGCTCAATTAGCTTAATTCATATCAGTGAGGTCATATAATATTTATACTTTAGTGCTTGCCTTGCTTCACTCAACATAAGGTGCTCAAGATTCATCCAGGCTATTCCGTGTGTTAATATTGCATTCCTTCTTACAGCTGAGTAATATTCCATTGAATGTATATACAACAATTTGTTTATCTATTATTCAGTTGATGGATATTTGAGTTGATTCCAATTTTTAGCAATAGTGAATAATGTTCCTTTGAACATTAGTGTGCATATACCTCTTCATGTCCCTGCTTTCTATTCTTCTGGGTATAAACTAAGTGGTGGGATTGCTGGATCATATGGTAGTTCTATACTTAATTTCCTGAGGAACCACCAAATTGCCTTCCACAATGGCTGAACTATTCTACATTCCCACCAGCACTGGATAAGTGTTCCTTTTCCTCCACATCCTTTCCAACACTTTTAACCTACTTAAAAAATATATATATAGCCACCAGTCTAATGGGTGTAAGATGATATCTCATTGCACATTTGATTTGCATTTCCCTAATAGCTAGTGATGAGCAATTTTTCATGTGATTTTTTAGCCATTTGTATGTCTTCTTTGGAGAAGTGTCTGTTCAAATCACGTGCCCATTTTTAAAATGAGTTGTTTTTTTTTCTTTTTGAGATGTAGGATTCCTTTATATATGCTGGATATTAGGCCCTTATCAGATATATGGTGTATTAGTCAGCCAAAAGGGTACTGATACAAAATACTAGAAATCTGTTGGCTTTCATAAAGGATATTTATGTGGGGTAGAAGCTTACAGTTACCAGACTATAAAGCATAAGTTACTTCCCTCACCAAAGTCTGTTGCCATGTGTTGGAGCAAGATGGCTGCCAACTTCTGCCAAAACTTCAGAATTCCTGGGTTCCTCTCTTCCTTCAGCTTGTTACTCTCTGGGCTAAGCTTCCCTGCTCTCTCCACAAGACAAGTTGTATACTATCAGGTGACTGGCTCTGTCTCTTTCCCCAGGGCTCGAATCTCTCTGGGCTCAGCCACTCTGTTCCTCTGTGTGTTTACTCACCAGGCTGTAGCTCAAAACTCCCACATCAAAACTCCAACTAACTCCTCTGCTCTGCTGTGCAGGTTTCTCTGAGAGTCCCCTCCCATGAAGAGGGCAGGGATTCAACATCCTACTGACATGGCCCAATCAAAGCCATAATTATTATTTAATCAAATAAAAGTGAAACCTCCAAAAGTTTGCAAACATAATCATTATTTCTTTTTAGAATTCATCAATAAAATGAAACTGACACACTCCATCCTCTCAATTTCAAAAAGAATTTATAATATTAAAAAGAAAACCTTTAAATCAGTAACAATGCTAAGTACAAAGTCATATCACACTCAGTTTAAAGAAATACATTTGGCCTTGTGGCAAAGTCCTGTCTGGCTGGAGACTTCTGAAATTTACAAAACAATTTATCTGCTTCCAATACACAAATGGACAGACAAAGGATAAACATTTTCATTATCATAAGGAGAAACTGGGAGGGAAACATGAGTCATGGGTCCTCTATGATTCAGTAAACCTGCAGGACCTACCTCATTAGATGTCAAAGTCTAAGAGTCATTCTTAAGTTGATGGTTTTTCCTCCTTTGGGACACATGGGCACCCACCCTTTCCACAGGGATGCCCAATGGCCATTTTCTTGGTTCCACCCTCATCAAACCTCTGGGTTTCGACCAACCTCCAGACCTCACCTTCCAAGAGCATTGGGGTGATTGCCACACTTTACCCTATATTTGGGTTAGAGTGTTAACCCCCCATACAGTGAAGTGAAGACAACATTCTCCCTAACCTTTGCCATACAGGCTTAACCCTCTCAGAGCAATGAATTGACCACCTGGTTCCCTAATCCATGGGGGACAGGTCCACCCCTCTCAGGGCGGCTCTGCTGTGGTGACCTTAGCCTCCCTAATCCTTGGGGAATGTGCTCCACCCTCTCTGTACCCAGGGGTGGCAAATCTCTCCCTGAACATTGGGTGGTAACATCCACCCTGTTCAACTGACAAGGCAAGCTCACCCTCTCTGTCCACATGGGTGGCGTACCTCTTTTGGCCCAAGGCGATGTATTAATTCCAGATCTCAGCTCCTGTGGTCTTACTCTTAAAGCTGTTTCTCCTTCAATCTCTCCTTTCCATGTCCCTTTTAGTCCAAGCTGACATGGTTTTGTTCATACAGCTCTCTCAGAAAGCTTGTTGGTTTAGCATGCAAAAGCAAGGGTCTAAGCCATCAGACAGTAAGACTTCCCATAAGACTTTCTTAGATAACGGCATCTTCAATTCTGATTTATAAGTTTTAAATTTAGTCAAGTCCTCAAACGGGGCACTATAATCTGGGAACTTGATTTCCAGAATCTTGGAATTTCCAGAATCAGTTTCTGTTTTCTTTGTCCCAACAGTTCAGTCCTCAGCTTAATCTCTCTCATTTAGCGTTTAGTTATAAGCCACATTCTCTGAGTTTACTTTGGAAAGTTCTTCAGCTAAATGCCCAGTCTTGCCATTTTCAAATTCTTCCTTACATAAAATATCAAGAGTCAATCTTGCTAAATTCTCTATGACTTTAAAACACAGATCACCTTTCCTGCAGTTTCCAATAATAGCTCCAACATTTACTTCTAAGGTCTCATAAAAAGTCTCTTTAGAGTCCATATTACTATTAACTGTCTCTTCAAAACACTGTGGACTTTTAATAAAAAGCATCTCAATTTTTTTCCAAAAATACCCCTTACCCAATTATAAAACTGTTCCAGCATTTTGGAAATTGCAAAAACACATCCCTGCTCTCTGGTACCAAATTCTGTATTAGTCAGCCAAAGGGATGCTTATGCAAAATATCAGAAACATGCTGCCTTTTATAGAGGGTATTTATTTGGCATAGAGGCTTCCAGTTACCAGGCCATGAAGCATAATTTACTTCCCTCACCAAAGTCTGTTGGCATGTGTTGGAGCAAGATGGCTGCCAACTTCTCCCAAGAGTTCAGACTTCCTGGGTTCCTCTCTTCCTGGGGCTTGTTTCCCTCTAGGCTTAGCTGCCCTGCTCTTTCCGCAATGCCAGCTGTAGACTCTCAGGTGAACAGCTCTGTTTCTCTCTCCCATGACTAATTCTTTCTGGGCTCATTTCCTCTGCACCTCTGTGTACTTGCTTCCTGGGCTCCAGCTCATAACCTCCACACAAAACTCCAACTAACTCCTCTGCTCTGCCATGTAGTTTTCTCTGATTACTCTCTCACCAAGGGGGCAGGAACTCAATGTCCTACTGGTGTGGCCCAATGAAAGCCTTAATCACTATTTAATCATGTAAATGTGAAACTTTCAACAGTTTACAAACATAATCAATATTTCTTTTTGGAATTCATCAATAATATCAAACTGCCATATATGGTTACCAAATAATTCTTCCCATTGAGCAGGCTGCCTTTTCTTGAAAAACTTCTTTGAGGTGCAAAACTTTTTAATTTTGAGGAGGTCCCATTCAACTATATTTCCTTTCATTGCTCATGTTTTGGTGTAAATTTCATGATGCCATTTCCTAATACATTATCCTGTAGATGCTTCCCTACATTATCTTCCAGAATCTTAATGGTCTTGGCTCTTATTATTAGATCTTTATTTCATTTTGAATTATTTTTTGTATAAGGTGTGAGAAGGTGTTCTTCTCTCATTCTTTTGGATATGGATATCCAGTTTTTAAAGTATCATTTGTTGAATAATTCATTCTCTTCCAGTTGAGTGGGATTTGTGGCATTGCCAAATATCAGTTTACTATATATGTGAAAATCTATATAAGGACTCTGAATTCAGTTTCATTGGCCCATATGTCTATCCTTGTGCCATTACATGCAGTTTTGACCACTGTAGCTTTGCAGTATGTTTAAAATCAGGTAGTGTTATTCTTCTGATTTCACTTTTCTTTTTCAATATGTCTTTGCCTATTCAGGGCCCCTTGCCCTTCCAAATAAATTTCATAGTTAGCTTTTCCAATTCAGTATTATATGCTGTGATAATTTTTATTCAGATTGCATTAAATCTGTAAATCATTTTAGGTAGGATAGTCATCTTAATGATGTTTAATTTTCCTATCCATGAACAGTGGATATTCTTCCATTTATTTAGGTCTTCTCTGATTTCCTTTAACAGTGTTTTGTAGTTTTCTGTGTGCAAGTAGTTTACACCTTTGGCTAAACTAATTTCTAGGAATTTTATCCTTTTAGTTGCTATTGTAAATGATAATTTTTTCTAGAATTTCTCTTCATTTTGCTCAATATTGGTGTATAGAAATGCTACTGATTTTTGCACATTGATTTTATAACCACTTTACTGAACTCATTTATAAGCCCTAGAAGCTTTGTTGTAGATTTCTCAGGTCTTTCTATGAGTAAGATCATGCCATCTCCAAATAGTGAAAGTAACTTCTTCCTTTCCGATTTGCATGCCTTTTATATCTTTCTCTTGCTTAAGTACATGAGCAACTACTCCTAATCCAATGTTAAATAATATCTTTTTCCAGATCTGAGAGGGAATAATTTAGCATTTCACCATTGAATATGATGATAGCTGAGGGGTTTTTCAAATATACCCTTTATCATGTTGATGAAGTTTCCTTCTCTTTCGATCTTTATGAAGTGTTTTTATTAGGAAAGTGTGCTGTATTTTTTTGAATGCTTTTTCTGTATCTTTAGAGATGATCATATCATTTTTTAAATTTTGATCTGTTTATGTGGTGCATTGCATTGGTTGATTTATGTTCTCATAAATTTATGTTCTCATTTTCCCTTCTTTGCCCTATATACCAGAAAATATGGTAAATCTTACATGTCCCTCTCACAACAGACTACTTAATGACAAATGGCATATTTGTCATGGGCTTACAGAGGTTGTGTTGTTTAATGATTCCTATGGAATTGTAGAGGATTGGGCCCTTAGAGGGATACCAAAACCTATTAAAAACACAACCATATCTTGGTTCATTAATAATTTAACCATAATCACAAATGACAGTAATCCTTATTTCTGGAATTCTGGTAATACAGCATTTATTAACAGCTCAATAATTTGAAAAAATCAAGGAAGATATATCCCATAACCATGGGACACTAAACTTAACAAAACTTAGTTATTTGTGGAAGTTATTTTTGGGAACTGGTCCAATTTTTGAAAGGCAAGGCAGCGAAACTGATATTACTATTTTAAAAAGAAAATCAACTCAATTTTTTACAGTATTTGTACAAGATCCTATAGTTATATCACTGGAACAGTAACTTTTGGTGAAAGGAACACTAATTGCTCTTTATTTACATGTCTTAAGAATTCATACTTGCAGGAAAATCAAACTGAAGAAGAAAAGGACTATGGTTACCAGTTCAGATGACCAGACATTGGCAGCAGTCTCCAGAATCCCAGTTGCTGTGGCATTTCCTCAACCATTATTTAAAAAAAAAAACACTAAAAGACTGATTGGACTTTTAATAGCAGAAATTTTGGGACTGATTGGCATCATGACCGCTGCAGCTATCACTGGCACAGCACTGCATCAAAGAGTCCAGAATCAACAATATGTTAAGGACTGGCATAAAAATGCAAGTGAGATGTGGCATAGCCAGTATCACATTGATATGGAACTGAATAATCGTATGAATGATCTTGAAACAGCTATTATACATTTGGGTAATCAAATTTATAATTTAAACTAGTTAAGAGCTCTTAATGTGATTGGAATGAGAGTTCTTTTTGTATTACTCCTTTGGCTTATAATAATGGTGAACATGATTGGGAGGAAGTGAAAAATCATTTGATTGGATATAAGCATAATGTTTCTATAGATCTTTTAGAATTGCAAAAGAAGGTATTGAGCATGTATCAAAATGAATTGAAAGAAACCACTGGTGCAGCTGTTTCACTGGTGGAAACAAAAAACAGTCCAAATATCATTTTGGATTGGATTAGGAATTATTGTTATATGCATTTTGTTTGTATTGTCCAGGCTAAAGTAATAACATATATTCATAGAAAAAATGAAAAAATTAGACCAGATAAAAGTATTTCTGTTGAGAAGCTTGGCCAAGAAAATCTAATTTTGCAGAAAGATTCTACTAATAACCCCGTAATCTTAATACTAGTTATCTGCATAAAAATATTCATTTAAGGAACCTGAAGAAGCATAAATATTAATGAAATTGCCTTCCATGTAAGAGCTCAAAAGTTTGACTGGTCAATGACGGGTAAGATCCTCAGAGGAGGACAAGCTAAGATAGGCACAGTCACAAGAGCCTATGGAGGAAGACAAGTGTGACAGGAGGTCACCTTGTATCAGCTTATATAATGGTCCTATGATCTTCACTGAAAAAAAAAAAGACTAATAAAAAAGGGTGAAATGATGGAGTTAAAGATTATGACTACTGACAGAAAGCAGGAATATAATAAATAAGCTCTCCAGCTGGATGGGGAAACAGGCTGAGACAATGCTTGTAAATTACAGAAATGTAAAAGAGCTGAGTCATTGACCTTTAAGACGTGTTGATTTCAGCTCATGTGTAACTGTTAAGTATCTATTATCCTTACACATGTGTACATGTATTTTGATTCGCCAAACAACAAATAAAAGCCATGCTCTATGAGGTGGCTGGTCTCTTCTATCTATATCAGATGCAGAGTCCCCTGATCCCAGTTTTTCTTCTCTTTGTCTTATTCTTTCTTTCTCATCTGCGGCACCGTTTTCACGGACCCAGGTCCTGACCAGCAACAATATGCTTAATTTTATTTTTTAGTTGCTGATTGCTTTTTGTATGATAATTTGTATTCAGAGCCTATGGTAAAATTACTTAATAGATTAAATCAATTTTAAATAGATTCTTTGGATTTTCTACATTCAACTCCATGTCATTTATGAATGAATAAAGGTTACTTATTCTTTTCAAATATAGATGCAATTCTTTTTTTTGCTGTACTACACTATTGAGTTTTTCATCAAAAAATTTTGTAGAAAAACATTTTTCATTAAAATAACCAAATATATTTCATTTGTTTACTTATGCTACATTTTGAGGGAACTATTGAACAGTGTTCAATAAGCAGCAAAATGTGTTTGCAGTTTGTGTGAGCTCATATTTAATTCAATTTCATAGGACACCACATTTTGTGGTAATTCCAGCAACAATAACAGTCTTGAAAAAAAAAGCAGTAAACAACTAAAAATTTTAAATCTCTTCCATGAGTAATTTTGTAGTGGTATTTGATGTGAAAGGAAAAAAAATAATGATAAATTGGGTCCTTTGCTAATCTGCCATGCTAAAAATTTAGATAAATTTTATGTAGGCCCAATAAATATCACAACTTTATTTCTGTATCTTAACTAGAAAGTATGAAATATGGTTGAATTCATTGTATCAAATTATTAATTGAAAGTGTGCTTAAAATGTTCTCATTTTATTGGGGAATATTTCTTATATGGAAATTATATAATTACTTAAGACCTTAGGAACAAACTCTCTAATCTTTAAACATAATTATGTGGTTAAACATAATCATCTTGGGCATAATTTAGAGCAGAAAGTGTCCATGTTTACTACAGTAGAAAGTGAAAACTAATAATTGCAATTTGTAAAGGAAACATTTTATGTGATGGAGAAATATGCAGTAGAGGGGATGGAAAGGTTATAGTTTTTGGCAATAAAATAGGTCAAGGAAGAACAAATGATAGTTATTTCAAGCAATTTATCTATATTTTTCCTATTAAAAGATATCTATTTCTACAATACTTTTAGTTTGTAAGGTATAGCTTTCTTTAGTTTGATAAATAATATCTTTACCTTAGACAAAGGTAGAATGTGATAATTATGAAATGCATGAATACAATATATGGAAAAAATAGGAACCAACTGGTTGGAATAGCTCATTTGTATTCTGAAGTCTACTGTTATGAAATTTTTAAGGTATTTATTTAATGTAAGGGATCTTTATTGGAAAATTATTCTCTCTCCAATATTTCTGAGGAGTAAATAAAAACAGATAAATCCTTTAGGTTTTTTCAATAATTTTTTTTTGCAATTATCAATGGTTCTTTATTAACAAATAAAAATGATCCATGTTCAGCTTTCCTACAGTCTCTGAAAATAGTTTCTTCAGTTGGATGTTTCTAACCACAAACCAAAGAGTGTACATACATTGTATTTGGTTCTTATACCCCTTACATTTCCTTTAGTTTCTAAGAATCTGTATTAGTTAGCCAAATGGTTGCTGATGCAAAGAACCATAAATCTGTTGGGTTTTAAAGGGATATTTATTTGGGGTAGAAGCTTACAGTCATAAAGCCACAAAGCATAAGTTACTTCCCTCACCAAAAGCTGTTGCCACATGTTGGAGCAAGATGGTGGGCTATGTCGGTGCGGGTTCATACTCTAGTCTGAGATTCTTCTGGTCTCAGCTGTAGGCTTGGTATAAGGCTCATTTTTCTCCCTAGGGCTTGTTTCTTCCCAAGCTCAGCTGCTCTGTTCTCTCCTCAAGGTCAACTGTAGACTATCAGACACACTCTCTTCCAAGGGCCTCTGCCATTTCTATAGAGCCATCTCTATTCCTTGGTGCTCTTCTTTTGTGGATTTACTTCCTGGGGCTCCAGTATTGAAAACTCCAACTTACTCCTCTGCTGTGTCATTTCCTCTATGAATCCTTGTTCAGCAAGGGGGCAAGGACTCAATGTCTTACTGATGTGGCCCAATCAAAGCCTTAATCATTATTTTATCAAGTAAAATGAAACTTCTGAATTTAATACAATCAAATATGCCCTGGGGAATGGACCAATTTACAAATACAATATATTTGGAAATCATAAACAATGTGAAACTGCTAAACACCATCCTCTGAATTCCAAAAAAGACATTACAATAGTCAAAAAAATAAACCCTTTAATCAGTAACAATGCTAAATACAGGATCATATCATAATCAGTTTAAAGAAATATAGTTTTTCTTGGGGCAAAGTGCCACCTGGCTGTAGACCTTTGAAACTTACAAAATAATTAATCTGCTTCTAATATACAAATGGACAGACAAAAGATAAACATTTCCAATACCATAAGGAGAAATTTTGAGGGAAAGATGAGTCATAGGTCCTCTGCAGTTTGGCAAACCTGCAGGGTATACCACATTCAATTTCAAAGGCTGAGAGTCATTCTCAACATGATGGTTTCTTCTCCCTGGGGACTTATTGGGAACCACCCATTCAACAAGCTCTCCCAATGGCCATTTTCTTGGTTCCAACATCATCAAACATCTGGGTGGTGTCCAAAATCAAGACATCACCCTCCAAGGGCATTGGGAAGATTGCCACACTTAACCTAATCTTTAGGTTACAGTCAACCCCCCCGTACAATGAAGTGAAGGCAACATTCTCTGTAATTTTGGCATATACGTCCAACCCTCTCAGAGCAATGTGTTGGCATCCTGGCCTTCTCTAATCCATGGGGGACAGGCCCACCCCTCTAAGAACTATTGAGTGGCAACTGTAACCTCCCTAATCATTGGGGAATGTGCTACACTCACTCTGTCCCCTGTGGTGACAAAATGTTCTGAGAACATTGAGTGGGAACATCCACCTCCTTCAACTGCTGGGGCAAACTCAACCACTCAACCTCTCTGTACACATGGGGAGGGTTCCTCACTTGGCCCAAAGAGATATCTTAATTCCAGACCTCAGCTTCAATGGTTTCCTCTTGAAATAGTTTTTACTTCAATCTTTTCCTTCCATGTACCTTTTATTCCAGGTTGACAGTGATTTTGTTCATACAGGTCTATCAAAAACTTTGTTGGTTGAGCATGCAGAAAACAGGGGTCCAAGCCATCAGACAGTAAGACTTTCCACAAGTCTTTCCTAGATAACTGCATTGTCAAACTTGATATAAATTTTCAAGTTTAGTTAAGTCCTCAAATGGAAAATTATCATCTGGGTGCTTGATTTCCAGAGACTTAGAATTTCTGGAATCTGTCTGGTTTCTTTGTGCCCAAAAGTTCAGTACTCAGCTTATCTCTCTCATCTAGCATTTTGCTATAAACTGCAAGGAGAAGCCAAATTGAATTCTCCAAGTTTACTTTGCAAAGTTCTTCAGCTAAAGGTCCTGACTTGTCATTTTCAAATTCTGTCTTCCATAAAACATCAGGAATTAGTCTTGCTAAGTTCTCTGCATCTTTAAAACACAGATCACCTTTCCTTCAATTTCCAATTACAGTTTCATCTTTTACTTCTAAGGCCTCATAAAAAGTCTCTTTAGCATCCATATTCTTATCAACAATTTCTTCAAAGCAATCTAGGCCTTTTTCATCAAGCATCTTAGAATTCCTCCAAAAAATACCCCTTACCCCTTTATAAAACCATTCGAGCATTTTGGTAATTGAAAGACCATGACCTCATTCTCCTCTACCAAATTCTGTATTAGTCAGTAAAAGGGGTGCTGATGCAAAGCACCATAAATCTGTTGGGTTTTATATAGGTTATTTATTTGGGGTAAAAGCTTATAATCACAAGGCCATAAAGCATATGTTACTATATTCATCAAAATATTTTCCCATGTGTTGGAGCAAGATGGTGGGTGATGTCTGCAAGGCTTCAAGCTCTGTGACTCCATTTTCTTCTGGTCTCAGCTGTAGGCTTGGTATAAGGCTTGTCTCTCTCCCTGGGGCTTGTTTCTTCCAAGACTCAGATGCTCTTTTCTCTCCACAAGATGAATATTTTACTCTCAGGCACTCTTTCTTCCCGGGGCCTCTGCCGTGTCTATAGAGCCAACTCTATTCCTCTGTTCTCCTGTGTATTTACTTCCTGGGGCTCCTGTATAAAAAACTCTAACTCCTCTTTAGTGTCATTTTCTCTGAGAGTTTCCACCCTCCATGGGAGCAGGGTATCAATATCCTACTGACATTATCTAATGAAATCTTTAATCATTATTTAATCAAGTAAAAGTGAAAGCTCTGAATTTAATACATTAAAATATGCCCTAATGAATAGACCAGTTTACAAATACAGTCCAATATCTATTTTTGGAATTCATAAACAATGCTAAGCTGCAACAGAGTCTTTCACCTTTATTTTTTCATTGAAGTATAAAAAAAAAAATAGCAGTAGGTCACAAATTTTAATTGTATAGCTAAATGATTGTTTACTTTAGTCCATAGTTTCATTCTCACTTACGTTTGTTCATTCCTCTGTCTTGAACATTTTGGAATGGTCATGCCCTCTCTGCATCCAATTCAGAGTGGTTGGATCCCATGGAGCAGATGGATGTAACTGTCCTGCTTGCAGTTGAGGAAGCTCCCTACTTCTTGGTTTGCATGGAAGCCTTCATCATACTTTTCTTAATTTTCCTGGGTAAGGCTGATGATCTGGAGAGTAGGTGTTGGCTGCCACTCTGCTGAGATTCAGGGTTCACCTGGCAAATGAGCAGCTGGAAGATTTAAGTCTCAGAGACATATATTTAATGGTAATAGTGCTAATTATAGGCTGATTTGGCTGTGGATGGGGGTGATAGTTGTGCAGTGATGTGAGAGGGATCTATGGTTCTGGAATGTGAGAGTAAGCAGACTGGGGGATAGGGATGGACTATCTGTGGACCTGGGGGAAGGAATGGAGGAAGGAGCAAGTGAATTCTGGGGATTTGTAGGTCTGTGGTTGAAACTACAATGGTGGGAATGCTCTTTTGGAAAATATGACAAGGGAGGGTCACTGGTGCAGGAT